>CAUYSK010020459.1:0-63990 GCA_963575035.1 Avahi laniger
AGTTTGGACAACAAAACAAGTAAGGTAGTATTGGATTGTACCCAAAGTATAAATTAAATATCCATGAGTCCACACTGATATAAATAAATGATTGAATAAATAAATAAGGGGTGACAATAAAGAAATTTCACTGGCAAAAGAGTTCTAAATATTGTGTGTAGACCGGCTGCCTCAAGCGGGTGGAGCAGAACTTTCCCTCCTTAAGTGCAGACCGTGCTTACTTCCTTCCCAAGAGTACAACCTGGAAAGAACCACTTTACAGGGGACAGCCTGGAGGACCATACCCCAGCCAGGCGATCAAGGTCCACCTCAACAGCGACAAGTCATGCTGATAGTAGGAATCCTTGATAGGATGTGATGAGGACGGCACTTTACCTCTGTGAGTTGCCGTTCGAAAAGCTCATAACCTCTCTCTCATCATGAAGAAAACATCCGTCAAACGCCAGTCGAGGGACATTCTGCATAATACCTGACTAGCACTCCTCAAAACTGTCAGTCATCAAAAACAAGGAAAGTCTGAGAAACTGCCACAGCTAAGAGGGGCCTAAGGATACACGACAACAAAATGTAGTATGGTACCCTGGATGCAATCCTGGAACAAAACAGGGACCATTGGTAAAACCTAGAAATTACCGAACACGGTGTGAACGTTAGTGAATAATGTATCTATTGTCATTCACTAATTGTAACAAATGTAGCACACTGATACAAGATGTAAATAACAGGGCAAACTGCATGAGGGGTAAATGGGGCCTTTCTGTGGGATCATTGCAACTTGTCTGTAAATCTAAACAGATTCTAAAATTTAAAAATTATTTTTTTGAAAAACAGTATAGACGAGGAGGCATGCTCCGCAGGTGTACCGGCGAGGGCAGCAGTCTGACCTTAAGACAGAACTGACTCATTGCAAAGTATGAGGAATGCAATGGGATGGGCTGGAGACAACCACTGAGCATTTAGAAAATAATTTACCCCACATGTTGTCTAGTATTAGTAAAGTATTAATAGCATTTCCTATAAGCTTCAGTTTTGAGGCAGGCCACAAAAATGGCCCTTTTCTAAAGACTTGGTTAACAAATTATAAGCTGCCTTCCTCTATCTCAAGAAAGTGGGAGCTGGGAGGCCGTGTAATGATACTGCTGTCCTGGTGTGACCCACCAGTCTCCGTGGAAAGTTTGGTGCCTCCGAACACTTTAGAGTTGCATCCTCAAGAATAAACAGAGCTGCAGAACGGTCCAGAGTTCATCAGACACATTTTACCTGACCATTGGTGTTTGACCCCTAAGGGATTTCTTCCTTCCCCAAAGCCTCCGAGGTTGCTTAAGTATGAACAACATAAATGGCAAATTAACTTTGGAGAGGTTAAAGCATATATATCACCGTACTTCACAGAGGCGTCCACACATGAGAATGTGAATGACCTTGGGTTCATTTGTTGCGGCTTGGCTGCATGGGTTTGAGACACTTTGTTGCCTACCAGCCTTCTCACCCAGTTCTTGTCTGTGTCTGTCTTTTCTTCATTTCATAACCAAATGGCATAATCTTGATCATTTTAACATGGAATATCTTCTGCTGCTTGATATGTCTCTGCAGTGAAATATGGATCCCTAAAGAAATGCAGGGCAGGGAACTGAGCTCTCATCAACTCAGTGCTCAAGGGAGAAATATCTGTTTCAATCCAAGAAAATAGAGAACCCACTGACTTACGAAGAGTTATCCACCCGGTAATAAATAACGACGTTTTCCACATTTACATTCATACTCTGTCCCCAGATTCCCGGTGCGTCTACATCCCTTATTTCAGAGGTAGCTACCATGTGCAGAAAGGCCAAGAGCACAGGTCTGAGCCCCACTGCTTGGCCTTGCAGCCCAGTTCTGCCATTTACTAACTTCATCTTTCCCAGCCTCAGTTTCCCCAGCTGCACCACAGGGATAATAAGAGAACCCATCTCACTGGATTGACAGGTTGGTGTGAAAGAGTTAATGCACAAGTGCTTTTACCTATAAGGACTTACTATCAAACCCACATAGGAATGGATGCTTCTGTGTTGGAATCATCGTCCTCCAACATCAGTGCAGCGATGGTGCTGAGGTCTCTGTGGATAGCGGAGCTGTACCGTATCGGATTCCAAGAAGGTGTTTGGAGAGAGGAGGACTCTCTGCTCTCCACATCCTTCTCCCCTTACTCGGCACAAATCGAGCCTCGGAGGGCTGAGGAAGCAGATTGTTACCTTCGTCTTCATGGTTCCCATGAAGATGACATGGACCCCAGGACAGAGGGAGGGACGGGGAAGGAGGAAGCACCTGGCCTCCTGGGCTACAGAGACTTCTGTCACCAAGGTCTGTGATATCTCAGGGTTGATGCGGTGGCCGCTTAGCTGCGGGACCGGGAGGGCAGCAGTTGAGTCTATGCCCAGATTGGGCTGGATGAGAAGACACCATGACGCACATCGGGCAGGATTTTAGGCATTTTGAAGCTGTAGGAGGATTAAGGGTCACGTGTGGGAAAATGGCAACCCGTAGAGTATTTGAGAGTGAAATGGCTGTGGCAGAGAGGTGTTGAGAGGCTGTGCCCGACGCAGCTGGAGGAAGAGCCCGGGATGACGATGAGCTCTCAAACACAAGGCATGTGTCTTGGACCTGGTCCGCCGGACAATGCACAGACCCCAAATGATGGCTGAGGTTGAGTGGCCAGGGCAGGTTTTGCAAATAGAAACAGAGACAGTAAACAGGAGGGAAAATAAATATGTATTAATATACGTATACGTTTATTTGTCATTTATGGGCATTGTTGGAGGAGGCTCTGAGTCTGAGAATGAGCAGTGTCTTTCATGCCTTTGGCCTGTTCAAACCCCTTTGAACTGGGATGTTTCAGCATTTACCTGTAAACAACCTGAGTGTGTGGTGTGTGCGTGATGTGCCTGTGTCACGGGCTGTCACGTCACAGTTGGCGCAGCACCTCCTTAGAGTAGGTAGTCTCTAATTCAAACCCACTTGTATTTATCAAGATTTCATAGAGTCACCTGCATTTGGGATCGACCATTTAGGTGACTGATAATTCAACTGAGGACAAGAAACGTTGATTTATTATCTTTTTTGAAGTGTCATTTGTAATGTGGAAATTCTCTGGCACATAAATATAAAATTTCAGATGCAGTCTTCAAAATGGCTATCCTAATGGGTGTTATTTTGGAGGACGAAATGTCTCTGATACTCATTTTAGAAACTACAAAGGCCAATTTTTATTTTTTTTTAGTTATCACTATCATAAAGTGTTCAAACACAAATTTAAGACATCATTTATTGCCAATTATTGCCCTCTGCCTGTTTATGAATCAATATTAATTTATGGAATAAAATTCCTCTTTAGCAACGTTACAGACAGTCCTGGTGTATATAGTGGAAGGCTGGATTTCCCGAGGGACCTTTCCCCATCCTAGGGATTCTGCCTCAATGTTACGATCTCTATCCCTCTCCCGACGCCTTACATTTCCAACAAAATGTGAACGATAAGCAGATTCTTGCAAGGCAACTGAAATTGTTTTCACAGAGGATCAATTCTCTTTCTTTCCTTTCTTCTTAAACATCCGCTTAAACAGCTGACTACAAAACTGCCGGAGATATTTAAATATGTATCCATGTGTCACCAGGTTTATTTTCATTTGTAATTTAACCAAATCTTGTTTGAAACAGTGTTGGTGTTAACTCGCGCATCAGCGATAGTTGATTAGTTAATGAAAGGCTATACTGCCTCGATTCCCTGGGGGAGGAAAATGGACTGGATTATAGGATATTTAAAGAGTTTAGATTTTCTTTTTCAGTTAAAAAATATCATGTTTGTACTTAGCCAAATGTTTTCTCCATTCCTTAGCACAGATGTTGTTATGATACTGTGGGTTATTTTGAGAAATCTATTTAGCTTCCTCCTGATGTCATTTATTCTGCACTTACCTGGAATCCAGGAAATGCCAGTGTGGTTCCCAAGGACCCCAGCAGGTGGGGTTAGGGGTATATCCTGAAGGTCCAGCCTTCCTGATGGAGGCAGCTCCCCTGCTGGCATGTCTGAGCAGGTGGAAGTGGCTTTTCTGAGTACCACCTGCTTTGGAGAGGTCCTTAAATGTGTTTGCATAGAAGTTGTTATTCTCACACTCAGACACACTTCTCATCTTCATAAGTGAGTGAGAGTAACCTTTTGTCAATTTGGTAACTTTTTAAAATTTCACATTGAAAAACTTGCCTAGGCATTTTGCTATATCATGCTAATAACCACTCTTGATGACTTAAAAGGTAAACAGGAAATCCGCTTGGATAGACACATGGCTGTGTCTGTGCGTGTGTGTCTCTAACTATAAAGCATGAGTGTGACATGACTGCAAAGAAGGCAACTTGGTTTTTGGTTAAAGATGTTTAAAAATACTCTTCTGATTCTGAGAATGACTGTCTTACCTATTTGAGCCAATTTTTTACTGGTGTTTATGAAGCCCGTATGTCATGATGCAAGGAAGTTAGGAATGTTTCTAAGAGTTGAAAATGGCATTTCCCTTAAGACAGGAGCAGCTGGAACGAAAGTGGTAATGATGGCAAGTTAGGTGTGACTCTGAAATGACTTGAATGAGGGCTCTCAGGCTCCAGCAATGGGCTGAACTCTGGGTCCCAGGATGTCACCTGGGATCTCCGCAAGCTGCTCTGACAGTGACCCTCAGGAGGTAACTCCCATTCTGCACCTTCCTCCTGCCTCCCACAGCAGGAGCAGAGACTCGGGGCAGGCTGCCATGCAGGGCTCCCCGTGTGGGGCGGGGAGAGGGGCCCCACCTGACACACAGGAGAAGGGATGCTGAAAGAGACGGTGCTAAGGGGTGAAAGAATATTGAGCAAAGAACATTCCCAGGGATTCAAATTTTGGGGGAAGTTGGCCCTCATTCTAAGAAACTTCCATTAGACTTTAAGCCTTTAATGTGTATCAATATGGATTTCAAACTTTTAAATCTTCTCAGTTATATAGATGGGCACTGCTCAAACGTTTTGATGTTGGGACCCCTTTGTACTCTTAAAAATTATTGCAGATCTCAAACAGCTTTTGTATATGTGGGTTATATCTGTCAATATTTGCTGTATGAGTAATTATACTGAGAATTTTTAAAAATATTTAAACGATGGTAAGAATCATGACATGCTATCAAAAATACACTTTTTAATGAAAAATATATTTTCCAAAACATAAAAATGTAGTGAAAAGGACAGGCCTTATTTTACATTTTTGCAAATCTCTTTAATGTCTGGCTTGCAGCTGGACAAGTATCTGCTTCTGCATTCAATTTGTTGGAACCTGTTGTTTGGGTTGAAGTACATGATGAAAACATAGCTCACACAGAGATGTAGTTGGAAAGGGAGGCATAGTAGCCTTTTCAGATTACTGTGGCTATTCCTTTTTGATACCACACTGAAATTTGGCAAGTGGTAGTTTTTAAAGGTTAGGTAGTTGATGTGGAACCAGAAAGCATATCAACACCTTTTTCTACCGTACTGCATAGGAGCGGATGTTTTACACGTGCAGGGGTTTGTAACACCATGCGTTGGTTTTTGGAAAATATCGATTCTCTTAGTTATGTGGATACCCCAGATGTGGACACATTCCTTTATACAGTATCTTTTAAAAATCACATTTTTAATATCACCACTAATGTCATCCAAAAAGTCTTTAAATATTGGGAAGGTATGTTAAGTGTGCGGTGGAGAATGCAGGTTTTCCAAAATCTAACTGTGTCTTGAAACCTCAAATTTTATCATTGACAACAAACACTCAGTTCTTTTCCCTGAAGTGATGGGCTCACGTCATTCCTTTTGAGAAAGTGTCAGTTTTTCTTTCCAGTAAAAATGTGCTCCATTTTTGTGGACTGAAACTCAGTCCCCACGCCAGGGCTCTTTCCTGAGCACATGACACAGGACCGCTTTGCATGTTTCTGCCTTTCTGTCACACAGAATGCAAAAAATTCATGTCCTCAAGGGTTGAGATGGAATAAAATGAAACGTTTTTACTGCCTTGTCAAGGACACGCTTAAGCGAAGCTGGCACGTTTGTGTTTGTTTCTGCTGCGAGTGCTGTCAGTGAGGAACACAAGGACCACAGGACAGTCTGGTGACACTGCCTTGGCTCATGCTAAGGCCCCGGCAGATTTGCCTTCTATTGCCTTTGCACCATCGGTTTGCAAAGGCAAATAATTTCTTAGTATTATTCTGAAAATAGCTCTGATCTCACAGAACCCCAGAAAAATTCTCAGGGACCCCAGGTATTTGCAGACCAAACCTGAGAACTGTTGATATAGAATAACCCTATGATTATTTTGCACATATATGTGTATTATATGTATGTACACACACATACTTATACATATATTTTTCATGTTATACAGATCTCAAATCTGAGTAATCCCACCAGGTGTCCAATTGCTTTGCCCTCTGCGTGCGGTGCTGGTAGCCTGGGTGGGCAGGTAGTTCGAGAGGGACTTACCTATTATTTGTGTGATGCTAACGAGGCTGCATAGCTTTTGCGTAATTATGAACAGAGGTCCTACAGTCAGACACAAATTCATGTAAATCCTGACTTTAGATTAATTAAATTTAAAATCCCATCAATGGAGGGGCCTCAGAAAACCAGTTGTAAAAGTCGCCTTGTCCAGCCTCGTGGTCCAGTGAGTGCGGAGATGAGCGCAGAAGGACAAGTGGTCACCTTTTGGTTGGGTGGTGGCTGGGCCTGTGGGTGACATCTGCTCCACTCCCTCGAGTTCGTGCTGTGTGTGCAACATCCCTACCCACTTCGGTGTGTGAGGGAAGAAACTGGGTCCTTCATCTGTTTCCTCGTTCACAGTTGCACAGCGGACGCTCACGGGGAGATTCTCATGTACATCACACAGCTGTTCCAGTGCATTCTTACTGCTGCACAGCACAAACACTATGAGGTTTTTTTTATAAAAAGATTATGAAGTATTGAAGTTTATCAAAGCAGAGTTTGCATAACATCAAATTCCTTTATTGTCTATATATGTTTCATCTAGGAAAATAATTTTAACTATTAAATAAAATGTAAAACAAAAAAAAAGAGCTAATTTCTCTCTTGAGTACTAAATTTCTTAACCTCAAAACCCAGGCTGAGGTTATGCTTACAAATACACAGTGTTTTCAGAAGAGACAAAACAATGAGTCCAAGTAATATTTTATTGTGCTCTCCTTTCTGCATTTTTCTTTTACATTTTATTTGTTAACTCAAATATGTATGTTCACTTTGAATGAAACTCCTCTGATTCTTAAATTGGCCAAGCTTGAAACTCGCCACCCGAGGTTAGCTCGAGTGTAGCTGGCCACACACACACACAGGGACACAGGCTGCCTTTAGAATGTGTACCAGGTGCTCACGTTTTCCCGACACCTGCTTCCAGGCCCCAGGCCACAGCGGATGGGCAGGAGACAGGATGCCACCCAGGAAGGCAAAGTCATGTCACTCAGTCTTTCATAGCACAGTCAAGAAAAAAATGATAAAATCTAAACTGGCAAAATTTTGTAAACAGTTTACAGCTATTTGTTAGAAAAAGTTTAGACATTAACTCCTTAGACTCCAGTGGTTCCAGTCTTCTAGTTGCCCACAACTGTTCAGCATCTTTGATGGAAGAAAGAATATCTATGTCTGAACTGCATCAAACATATTCAGAAAAACAGTATTTGGTGTATATAAAACAAAAAACATACGGCATATTTCAACATGTTGGCATTCGTATTAATTTACAAATAATACAGTATTGTTTATGAAGCATGATGCTATCTTTAAAAATTTCATAATTTCTTGAGAATTAGCTTTTAAATATATAGAGAAATAAAAATGATAATATGGAATATTGGCAGAGAGGCACAAATATTTGTATTCTGACATACTATTTGGTGGGAAAATTTCTGTAAGGCAGTTTGACAACGTATATCAAAAGCCATAAAAAGTTCAACTCTTTTGATCCATTAATTTCATCCTTATTTATCCATTCCAAAGAAATAGATGGCGTAGGCAAAGATTTATGTAAGAAGAGTCAACACAGCCTTTTATAATAAGAAAAAAATTGTCTCTCTCTAAATAGCATGATTAAGTGACTGCTTACACGAATTATAGTGCATTGACCTACATCAGTGTTACGTAGTAATTTTAAATGATGGGGTTAAGTAAGTCTTAATGTAAGGAGCACTCATATGATATAGATAAATTTTTAAAGAGCAGGATTTGGACAGTATAATCTTGACAATGTGCAGAAGTCATGAGAAAAAGATGAAAGAAAATGCCCATGTTAAAAATGGTTGCTTCTGTCTGGATTACAGCTATGGGTGATATAGTTCTGTGTTTATTTATACCTTTCTGCATTCTTCAAATTTTCTACATCAAGCTTCAATTAGTTTGCAGTCAGAAAAAAATTAAGAAAGAGAATAAAATATTAATAAATACACATCGTCTTCTGAGATGTCAAATATAAAGTAATTTTGAAATAATGAAAATATTTGTCATGGCATTTTTGAGAAAGGAAAAAGAGATGTTCTTTTGTAAGAAGTCAGGTTGAGTTTGGGAGTGAGACGAGAGAAATCTGTACCCTGGGTCCTTTTCTGGCCTGGGAGCAGAATCATAAGCTCTGTTCCATTTCTCAGACCCAGTGACCTTTGTTTTTCACTTACAGTAACTAACTTTGAAAAACAAAGCAAATGACCTCAAATTCTTGTCCAGGAAAAGACACTTGTCATTCAGCCCTGCCTTGGTGTCTCCTATGTGCCATCCCATTCAAACAGGGTGGCAGCTCCAGAGAAGAGGTGCAGGCCCCTCACCCAGGGCAGTTATGGGGCGACCTTCTCAACCTCACTGCCAGGCGTTACCTGTGCTTCCAGGAGCATACACCTGTCTGCCAGGTGCCAAACCTGCTCTCCTGTGACGCACTATTCAAGTGACTTCACTCTTGGTTGCATAAATCTAGTTTACACAATGTATTAGCATTTTTCAATCCCTTGCAGCTCTCACTTTGGTTTCACGACTAATTCTCGATTATTGGAAGGTGTTGATTATAGATATCCACATATATAAGTCTCTGAATTCCATCAGGGTTCTAAAATAAGCAGATCTTGCCTCCAGAAGTTTTAAGAAGCTTTTCAGGAAGCAACTGATTTCATATAAATTTCCTAAAAACTGGGTCACATTTTTGATAGGAGGCCAAAAGAAACCATTGCCTGTATCAACTTGCTTATCGCTTATTCTACAAAAGGAATATCGGCATGCAATGCATTTTTATGGCTGTGTCCTTCCCTGGGAGTCCTGAATAAAAAATATCAAACTTTTTAAGAAAGGAGAAGATAGGGCTATCTTCTCCCGTTATATAAAGCGTGGAGACAAATGGTAGTAGTTTATGATTGATTTGTTCTACCTGCTTAGCCATACAGGGACCCTCTGTTTTAAACATAATCAGTACAGAAACTTTCTTTATAGGTTCCAAAATATACCAGACCCAGACCTGGTATTTTACCTTGATTATGTACACCACTCTGTAGAGTCTCGCTTGAGTACTTTGGAGTGAGAATGTCTCAGAACACAGGCTCCTGTTTTCATGAATACTTTAAATATTCTTTTTTCTGAGGTCGCCAGACAGGCTGATGGCCATGAGTAGCCAGAGAGAAAGCAACATTTACCCGGCACCGTGGGTGGGCAGCAAACCTAAGGGCGAAGACAGCAGGGAGGCCTTGTCTTCCAGGCCCAGGTACCGCTCGCTGCCTGATGTCTCGCGCTCCGCGTGTTTGCTGGGATTTTGTCTACCTAGGAAAGGAAGCGCTGTGGGGACAGTGACTCTGATGATCTTACCACTGCTATAGCCACAGCACCTGGTTCAGTGCCTGGCATCATTGGCACTGGGTAAATATTTGTAAAATTGAATAAATGAATGAATGAGGAACTAGGTGGCTTCATTAACTGGCTAAATGTGGGGCCATGTGCCCAGTACCAAGACTTAGCAGAGCAGCATGGGCCTGTTTACTGGTGGTGGCCCAGCAGCCGCCTGTTCTAGAATTTCAGCACCAAACCAAAGGCAGAAATCCACCTGTTCATGTGGCAGTAGACAGAGAAGGGGCAGAGCCCTGGTAGGTCACTGGAGAAAGACAGACTGGGGGGCATGGGACCCACAGAGCCAGGTGTGTGCTCTTCAGAGGGGAAACCTTCCCTATCCCACCCCTCAAAAATTGGATAAAACCAAGACAAAAGTAGATAATGACATACGAATTAGTATACAAGCTCAGCGACTAGTTTTTTAAAAGCTAAATTAACAGTGGTTTAATCAAGATAGGAGGAGCCTCTTTCTGGCCCAGCTGACACGTGGTCCTCACATGGAAGCTCCACAGAGGGGAAGAGAGTGTCTTGTTAAGGCTTATCATGGGGACATTGGGGCTCGTGTCATTAGGGCTTATCATGGAGGCATTAAGAAGAAAGTAAGTTCCCCTTTCAGGACTCATGACACTGTAGCGGGGCCAGAGGGACCAAGCAGCTGCATGGCCAGTGAGCTCTGACCAGCGTCAAAGGGTAAAGGCAGTGCTCAGAAACCCCCAGCTTAAATGCAATGGGTTTCAAGAAGACACCCTCAGAGGCTTATTGGGTGGAAGTAGAAGGAGGAGGCAGGAGAAGAGGTTCTAGAAGGAAAGTGAAAAAGGTAGAGAGCTGTGTCATGTTTCAAACCTGTGCTAAGTTGTTACAAACTGGAGGCCCGGGTACCCTTAACCTCAGAGTCTGCTAAAGAGTATTTGTCTTCCAGTATCTCGCACTACGTGGCTGGGGATTTGAGTGAACCCTACATGTTTGGGCCAAGGGGTTTGGGGTACCAATACCGAGCAGAAGGTGCTGATGGGGTGAGGGACCCAGGGGTTCTGTCTTGGGGAGAGGAACCCTGTTCCTGAAGCCAGCCTCCTTATGCCCCTGCATGGGGACATCAGAAAATTTCCAAAGGCAAAAGTTGTGATTATGCGGGTTTGGGGGCTGCCTCTGGGAGCCTGCCTAGATTCGGCTTATGTTCATGGAGAAGAAGCCCGTTCATCTCTGCCGGCCTTGCCCATTTTGCTCTAGCATCTCCTCCCCTCCATGGCTAAGCTGCCACCCAGTGGTGTCTCCTAGCTTCTAGGAATTCTCCGCAGTGGCTGCCTTAGATGCCTTCTGCATGGAACCCAAATATTAATAAAACCTCAATAAGTTACATGGGGTTTTTCTTCAATCATCACGTATTACTCATGTCTGTACCATGTAGAGGTACCCAGATGTACGCATAAAGATAAGGAATTAGTTTACGGTGGAAACAAGACTTCTTAAGACATCTCTTTTGGTGGCAACTTAAGAGCTGTTTCTAAAGCTGTTTTGTTCATGCAAACTGCATTGCCCTATCGCAGCAAGCACCCGACACCAAACCTGTGTGCACAGGGCGTGCCGGGGGCGTGAGGCGGCAGTGCGGTCCCTGCTGCGTTGCCAGCCCGCAGTGCAGTATTTAGCCATATCTTGCTATATCTGTGTTTCTGGGGTGAGAAAAATGTACCCTAGAAACCTTGATACACAAAAGGAAGCAAAACTTGTAATATACAGCAAAAAATATTGAAATAATAAGTAAAAATTTCATGAAATAAAATATCCCGTATTATTTACATCATCTTGAAGATGGCATCCATTTCCTACGCCTACCGTGACAAATTACCACGACTGGGTGGCTTACCACAGCAGAGACTTATTCTCACACAATTCTGGGGGCCAGAAGTCTGCACTCAAGGTGTCCGCAGGGTTGGTGGCTTCTGGAGGCTCTGAGGGACCAACTGTGCCACTTCTCTCCCATCTCCTGGTGGCCGCCGGCAGTCCGCGCCGTTCCTTAGCCTGTGGCTGCACCACTCCCACCTCTGTCTCCGTCTCCACGTGGCTGTCTTTCCGTGCCTCTGTGTCTTACCCTTTTCTGTCTCTTGTCGGACAGTCCTCAGTGGATTTAGGACGCAGCCTGATCCAGGAGGATCCTATTATATCTAGAGCTCTTACTGTCATCGCATCTGCAAAGACCCTATTTCCAAATAAGGTCGCCATCTGAGATTCCAGGGGTGAGGATGTTAATGTATCTTTGAGGGCCCACCACGACAGTGAAAATTAAAGTGGAAAATATCAACTTCCAAAAAGAATTATTTTATTACCAAGCACATAAATTCCTCACTGTCACAATATATAATAAAGGCCTCACAAATAGATACGTGTTCTTGGTTTGAGGGTGATGTGAAACCACAGAGAAAGCAGCCTAACGCACGCACAGGGGGCTGCCGTCTTGTTGCTGAGGAAGGATGAACTGCTGGGGTTACTGGTCGGTGATGAAACACAACAGCAGCTGTTTTAAGACAGCATCCTAAAAATCCAGCACAAAATGCTGTAACAATTAGGGCTTTTTCAAGCCTTGTTTCACAGTTAACTGTCTTGTCCCTCTGGTATTGTGTTGATTATCTGAGCAATTTAACTTCATTAGATTCATTGGGAAAACGAATGGGATTGATTGGCTGTTAGAATACTGTTGGGAGAAAAGGACTCTTAGTCCATTCAAAGTGGCATCCTTGCTTGGGGTCTCCAAAATGCCCATGATCATTTATTATGAGATGACGTGAATATCAGGTCTATGAACAGCAGTAGCTAACTGTTACTCTGTAGCTCCCTTTATGTGGTCATACACTCCTGGAAGTTTCTAGAGAAGTGCTCACTTCACAGTAATACCAAGGGCCACTGCTATTGCCTTCTGCCAGGAGGACCTACAGGGCATCACTGAGTGCTCTGCTGAAACTCCCACGGTCCTTGCTTCTCAGCTCAGGAACTGCACTTGCACCTTGATAGTGGATTTGTCCTCAATCAGCCACACGTGCAAGACAGATTGCTTAATGGAAAGTGCACCCTTCCTCCTTCTTGGTAGACAGACCCACTCGTGAAGCCCCAGGACCATCCCCAGAGGTCCGGGTATGGCTGGAATCAGGACTGCATTGAACAGCACTGCCCATGCTGGCGGTTCTGCCCACTTTCCACTGGGGATGCTTTGCCAACCCAACCCCAGGACAGCCTCTGTTCTGGCCAGCACATGGAAAGACCTTCCCTTGCCTGTGTTTGCTCTTTTTTCTTTGCTTCTACATCTTCAGCCCCCTTCAGATTGCTGTCTTCCTCATCCCAACTCCTTAATGTGCTCAGTCGGGTCACAGCCAAATCTTGCTACTCTGGAACAAATCTGTGCCCTTACAGTAAAAACTTGGAAAATTGGGAGTCATGGATTTCTTTGAGCATTGGAAGATAGCTATGAATTCTTGCCATAGAAAACCACCTGCAGACGTATGCCACAAATCAGTCACCTGAGTTGCATCTGTGACCACCTAAAAACCATGGAACCCTGACTGTAAACCCCTACTATAAGGTGGATATTTCTGCTCCAAGCCAGCATGGGCTGTTTCACAAGAGCCTCAACTCTGTGATTCCTGGGGCATTCATTTTTGTCCCCATATACTCCTTTGGCTGGTAGATAAAGCTAGAGAAATGTGAAAATCCATTCCCCTTTAGACTGTCAGATACATAAATTAAAATAAAGTGCATTTAACAAACTTATTTATGTGCAGTTTCACTTTTGCATATGGGAGACAGAAAGAAGAAAGGAAGCTTGAACTCTTTTGAGAGTATAGTACAGGAGCTGAGATATAATTTTAGGAAAGAACATCCTAGAAGCATGACAGAGTGTTCTAAAGAGACAAAGTGTGAACACTTTTTTATCATGTGGCCAATCTATCATGAGCCTTGGGCACAGCCAAGGGGTGGGGTGAGCTCTCTTGCTCCCACCCATGCTAGTTTACCTCCACCTGCGTAAGCCAGGTGTGGACTGGAAACAACCGGTGACCCCAGAACAGATCATGAGCTCACGTCTGATGAGTGCCGTGTGGTTTAGAGAAGGCACACAAGAAGAGTCCAGCAGTGAATAAATGCTGCGGCTGCTTCTAACTGCCCAGCCCCAGACCACATGGCCTGGACGTTCCCATCACCACTGAGGGTCAGGGAAGTAGAGTCATGTAGTCACATGGGGTAGAATGGTGGTGCCATTCATCTATTAGGGCCACAAATATTCATCGTATTATTTTCTATTCCTTTTTATATGAATGAAATATTTCCTAACAAATTATAAGTGTACATGTAAGAGTATTTGATATAAAGATACAGCAAATTGTGTGCACATTCATGTTGTTACTGGAAAGTGTAGTCCCCACATTCCCACCCCAGTAGATCCCAGGAAGCCACACACACACAAAGGCAGGTGACAGCATTTTTATTTCAAACAAGATGGAATTCCAGGGAGAAAGTGTCTATCCAAACAGAGAAGACGGCCCTATACTGTCCAGGCGGACAGACGATAGCCCAGCGTGCAGTAAGAGCCTTTACACACCACCATTGTGTCCACACAAGAAAATCTGCTCGAATACAATGAGAAGCAAAAGAAAAAGAATGCCGAGGGCTGTCAGCACATGCCTCCCAACCTTTGCCAGATCAAACAGACTATAACAGAAATAAGGGCACAGAGGACTGAAATAATTTAATTAGTAAAGTTAAACTACTAAGAGAATATCAAAGACTAAATAAAAAACTCCATTTCAAACTAAAGAAATCAAATAAAACACATTCTACAAGCTATGTTCTTTGACTACAATGTATGACTTCTGCTCAGAATTCTTCAGTGCCATCCCTGACTTCATGTTCAGTTCCACCACTGTGGCCTCATTCTCACCTCTGCTCGGCCTCGAGTGTGCAGTGCAGCTACGGGACGCCCTGCGCCAGCTCCCGCTTGCCACACAGGTTATTCCTCTGTGTTCCTCTCTCTGTCTTGAACACCCTTCCTCCTTTGCAAAAGAAGTTTCAGAATCTTAGTCTCCTAGAACTAAATACACACACAAGTATTTGTGTTGTAGCTACTGCGTAATGGCAGTTGGGTTCTGCACAATTAAGACATAATCTTAGACCTCAGGGAATCCAGAGGGGAATGAGGAGGAAAGGAATGACACGGGGATAGAATGCCTAGTTGACAGAGTGTGGACTGGAAAGTATGACAGCACGTCCAGGTAACGTGCAGCCGGGCCGTTGCTGTGTGGTGAGCACGAACATGTGTACAGCACCACGGTCTGTGTGCAGAACACATCACTGCCTTTGGAAGTGTGCAACCCACACCCTGATTTATAAGGAGGTAGGTCTACTGCAGATTAAAAATGTAATGTCTTGCTACACACTCAATGAGAACAGCAAAAATTTAAAAAAAAAACAATTAAAATGCCACATACTAGCAAAGATGTGGTAAAACTGGATGTCTCATACATTGCTGGCAGGATGTAAGATGGTGCGGCCACTCTGGAAAATTATTTGGCAGTTTCTTGTGACACTAAGCATGCACTCACCACATCGTCCAGCAATAATACTCTTGGGCATTTATCCCAGAGAAATAAGAATTAATGTTCATTAAAAAAAAAACAACCCTGTATAGGAATGTTACAGCAGCTTCATCCGTAATAGTCAAATTCTGCAAACAACCCAAATGTTCTTCAGCAGGTAAATGGTTGAAATATCTCTGGTCCATCCACAGATTGGACTAGTACTATTCAGCAATAAAAAGAAATGAACTATTGGTGACACCATAACCTGGCTGGATCTGAAGGGTATTATGCATATTGAAAAAGTCAGCATCCAAAGGCTATATTTATAAAATATTCCTGAAATGACAAAACTGCAGAGATGGAGAATAAATTAGAGGCTACCAGGGCACAGGGACAAAGAAGGGATGGGGCTGGTGCAGATACGGAGAGGTAGGGACAGGGGAGTTCTTCTGTGGGGATGGAGCAGTTCTGTATTTGACTGAGGTGGGGGGTATACGAATCTCCGATGAGATAAAGTTAAATAGAACCAGACACACAAACACACAGACACACACAAACACACAGACACACTAACGAATGCAGGTTAAATATGGAGAAGGTGTAGAGTCTAATAATGTTAACTAGCTATATCCTGATGTTGGTTTCCTGGTTGTTGCACTGCAGCTATAGAAAATCTCCATCTGGGGCCAAGCCAGTGAAGGACTCACAGGACTCTGTGCTGTTTTTGCAATTTCCTGTGAGTCTATATTTCAAAATTTTAGTTTTTTAAAAGTAATGTCTGAACTCAACAGATGGATACATGCAATAAATGTGATCCATACATCAAACTATTGTGGGAGTTCAGAGAAGAGAACTCACCTTGGAGAGGTGATGTCGGGGAGGGCTTTATGGAAGAGATGGAACATGACCTTGACCTGGAAGGACAAGTGAAATTCAGGTTGGAAGAATGGAGACAATCTCCAGAAAGGCAAAACTGTGCCAGCCAGCCAGCCCTGGGAAGGGAAAATTGTGTTCCCAGACCACAAACTATGGATGGGGGAGGTGGAAGAACTTGCAAAGTATGTGCAAGTGCTGGGGCGGAATGTCAGTGTAAAGCCGGAGTTCGTTGGCAACCGCAAACACAGGTTGCAGCAAGATTATAAAATGTCCTAAATTTTAAGCTGCAGAAATTCAGCTTAAACTGTAGCTAGCAAGAAGCCATTGCAAATAGCAAGTGAGGGAATACCAGACTGAAGGAGCACGCTAAGAAGCTGAGTCTGGCAGGGGTCTGGGATAGATCGGAGTAGAGAAAGGAAGGAAGGAGACAGAACAGTTGGAACACTCCCACAGCCCAGCGTGGGCATCCTCATTAGGGCTTGCACTAAGGTGACAGCTGTGAGACTAGAAAGGACGGGTCTGATTGGAAAGATGCTACGAACTTGGACTGAAAAGGACCAGGTTACTCACTGGTTGGCCTTGGGGACCTGGAATCCATCCAAAGTCGAGCCTGGGATACAGGAATAGGGAGCGGGAGGGATTTCAGGGGAAAGGTGCCACATTCCATTTTGCCCATGTTGATTGTGAGGGGCCGGTGTGCCATCCAGATGGAAATGTCAGGCCGACTTCCAGCCATGGGAGAGGGCGGCTCAGGAGAGGGTGGTCGGGGTTTATAAGAAATCACTGAAATAGCCCAAGCATATCAGATCAACAAGGATAAAAGTGGACCAGAGGGCAGAAGATGAAGGACAGAGGTGGGGGAGCCCCTGGCTGTGCAGTCCCCCACCGCACCCATTTGCTTCCATTTGGCATTTTGCTCCAAGCCTGTTGCCATGCTGACAGGTCCTGGGTTGGACACATACCCTGAATACCCTTCTGGCTCACCCTCCTCCACCACTTCCTTAGCAACCTCCTGCCACCTGCTGTCATCCATGGCAGCCAGCTCGGATGGTCCCCATGGGAAGAAAATTAGGGGAAGATCACTCATTGTCAGTGGCTACAGGCAGCTTCTCTGAAGCCCTGGAACCTGACTCCTACAATTAATCTAGAGCTTTTTCCTTAGGTAGAGGTGGAGGGATGCTTCTTATCGCCAGCAAAAGGGTTGTAGGTCTTCCTTGAGGATCAGGTCAATTGTTTTAGGTTGTCTTTTTAATTATTACTTGAAAAAACTTAGGGGGTACAAGTGTTTTTTGTTACATGGATAAATCGTGTCATGCTGAAGTCAGGGATTTCAGTGTACCGGTCACCAGAATAGTGTACATTGTACCCAATAGGTAGATTTTTATCCTTCAATGTCCATTACACCACTTTATGGCCATATAGATATCCCTCGTTTAGCTCCCACTTATAAGTGAGAACATGTGGTATTTGTTTTTCCATTCCTGAGATACTTCACTTAGGATAATGGTCTCCAGTCCCATCCAAATTGCTGCAAAAGACATTATTCCATTCCTTTTTATGGCTGAGTAGTACTCCATGGTGTGTGTATAACATTTTCGTTATCTACTCATCAACTGATGGGCACTTAGGTTGGTTCCTACTGTTACGGCAAGTGTCAGTGATCAGTCCCAGAGGAATAACCGAGCAGCACGCAGAGAGTTGGAGAGTCAGAGAGTTTTATTGCCGGCGGCCCAGATTGAGGTCAAGCCTTCCCGAATCTGAGCACCTTTTCCGGGTTTTTGTCAGGTTTTATACTTTTTCTGGGGACTTACTTTTAACAAATCACACACAGATACAAATGATTAACCAATTAGTAGAAAGACTTAAAAGTTATCCAATAAACAATAATTCTTATAGGCTTGTAACAAACATCATAATCATGACAGGCTTTTAGTTTTGTTCAGCTTTGCTCAGCTGCTCTGTGGTTAGCTTGCAAGGCTGACAGGTGTCAGTGTCTACTTGCTGCTTTGTGGTTTTAAGCAGAATCAGCAAGGAAATTCCCCTAGTATGTCCGGAAATTTCCCTAACACTACTTTTGCAATTGTTAATTGTGCTGCTATAAACATCTGGGTACAGGTGTCTTCATTATACAATGACTTCTTTTACTTTGGGTAGACACCCAGTAGTGGGATTTCTGAATTGAATGGTAGGTCTACTTCTGATTCTTTGAGGAATCTCCATACTGCTTTCCATAGTAGTTCTACTACCTGAAACCATAAAAACTCTGGAAGAAAATGTAGGAAAAACTCTTCTAGACATTGGCCTAGGCAAAGAATTTATGAGTAAGACCCCCCAAAATTGGCACTAACTTATTAAGACTAAGGTGCTCACATGGTAGTAATATTCACCGGGGGTTGGGGAGTGGGGGTGGGTAAACTCACAACTAGTGGATGCCGTGGGCATTGTATGGGGGAAGGGCACTCCTCTAATCCTGGCTTGGGTGAGGCAAAGTCATAACATGTAACCAAAATGTTTGTACCCCCATAATATCCTGAAATAAAAAATAAATTAATTAATTAAAATTTAAAAAGACCCCCAAAGCAAATACGGCAACAACAAAAATAAATAAATGGGACTTACTTAAACTCAAAAGTCTCTGCACAGCAAAGGAAGCAATCCCCAAAGTAAATAGAAAACCTACAGAATGGGAGAATATATTCACAAACTGTACATCCAACAAAGGACTAATATCCAGAATCTACAAGGCACTCAAAGAAATCAACAAGAAAAAAAAAATAAGCCCATCAAAAAGTGGGCAAAAGACAGGAACAGATTTTTCTCCAAAGAAGATAGACAAATGCCCGACAGATAGGAAAACATTCTCAACATCACTAATTATCAGGGAAATGCAAATTAAAACCACAGCATTTTAGGTTTTTAATGAGGGCCAGAGGAGGGGAGTGGGCAGATGCGAATGCAGCTGCGTTTCCATAGCCCACCGCACAGCCTGAGCGGGTGTCTCGCGGGGCTAAGCCGGATCTTCCTTTAGAGAATCATCGTGTCGGGACTTCTTTCCGCATGTTCTCGTCCTCCTCTGAACGTCCCCTCCCGGGTAAGCCAGAGAGGAAACGTTGCCCCATTGCCAGCTTTCCCTGCCGGGCAAGGATCCCCGACCACGTGGGAATGTGAGGATACGCAGCACTTTAAATCTTTGGAAAGAAGTCTGTGAAAGCAATGGCTCAACTTGCAATTGCACGTGCCCAACAGCAAACGTTTTGAGATTTTTCTGCCATTTGCTCTGACAATGGATTCGTGGCCTAATTTAGCCACGAGACGTAGCCTCTGCAGGAGTTTTCGGTCAGGGCTGAAAGACAGTCCCATGAACCTTTTTTAGGTGGACTCCGTGCTGCTCAAATTTGAATCAGGAGTGTTTGTTAATGGGAAATTATACTCAAGCCATTACTCTTGTATTATTTTGTTAAAAAAAAAATAGTTTTGTTTTTCTACATAGAAAAGTAATATGTGTTTGTTATAAAAGATTCAAACAAATCGGAAAGGAAAAAAGCAGGTCGTGAATATTACCAGTTACTTGCCACCATTAACATATTTACTATCTTTTAAGACATTTTAATTTGCATTTCTCTGTATGGACATATACATTTATTTATACACAAAGAGAGGAGTTAGGGGAGAGAGAAATTCATAAACATACTTTTTAAGAACAAAAAATTATTATGCTGCACAGGCCTTTTTGTTTAATTGATAATATATTACAGGTATTATTGATATTATGGGCTGAATTTTGCACTCCCCCACCCCAAAATTTATATGTTGAGACCTTAACTGCCAATGTGACTATATCTGGAGATAGGGCCTTTAAAGAGGTAATTAAGTTTACATTGGTCATAAAGGTGGGGCCCTAATCCAATCTGACTGGTGTCCTTATAAGAAGAGATTAGGACACAGACACACACACACAGGGAAATGCTGTCAGGTCACAGGGCGAAGACAGTATCTGCAAGCCAAGGAGAAAGGCCCCAGAAGAAACCAACCCTGTCAATACCTTGACCTTGAACTCCTGACCTACAGACTGTGAGATGATAAATTCCTTTTGTATAAGGAATTTATACAGTCTGTGGTATTTTGTTATGGCAGCCCTAGTAAACTAATACAGGTATTTTTCTGAGATTTTAAATATAGTTTCCACTGTTTTAATGGCTGAATAATATTCCATTTGTGGATATATAATTAGTTGTTTAAATGTGTGACTACTTCTGTTGTGCTTAAAGGCTTCTGTTATTAATAAGGTTGCACTGAGCATCCTTATACATAAACTGCACACACAGCGCTAATCAGTTTCTTAGGATAAAGTACAAGAAAAGGAATTGCAGGGTCAGAAGATGTGAACATGCAACATTTTTTTTTCATGTGGCCAAACCGGTTTCCCCAAAGGCTGCATAAACTGACATTTCCATTTGCAGGATGTGAGTGTCAGCATCTCCACCTCCCACCAAACCGGACACTTTTAGTATTTAACCTGCTCTGCAATGGCAGGCAAAAATGAACATTTCGTTTCTTAACAAAAGAAGTCGAGTATTTTGGTATTTATTATTGAAATTTCTATTTCTTTTTTAAAATGAACTCTGCATTCTTTTTCATTTTTTCTGCGATGTTTTATTTTTCTCAATGTTTATAAATTCCTGTTATGGCATAATAATCCTTTCTTTCTTATATATTACAATATTTTTCCAGGTTGCCATTTCTCTTTTAATTTTGTTTTGCTTGTTTCCCGCCATACAGAATTTTTTAAAGGATTTGTTGTCAAGCCCGCGAAGCTTTTCCTTTATGGTTCCTGTCATGGGTGTCATGCACACCATTTCTTTCTTTTCCTGAAAGTATTCACCTAAATTTCTCTTGAATATTTTTGTAACTCTTAGGGAAAAGCAAGGGTTAAGGATGTTTGTTACACACATTATTTGGATTTTGTTTTTAATAAAAGCAGTGTTTAAACATCTTTGAAATAGCACATCTAAATAGCCATTTTGAAATGGCTCAGGAAATGTGGTTGATGCTTGAGTCACTCATTCTTCTGTGACAGTGGGTCTCAACGTGTGGTCCCCAGACCAGCAGCACCACTGTCTCCTGGGAACTTATTAGATATGCAAACTCTCGCCTCCTGCCCCCAGACCTAGTGGATCAGCCACTCAGGTAGGGACTGCACCTGTGCTCTAGCATGCCCGCCCGGGACTCTGAGAACCTCCGCTCTGGCCGCCCCAGGCAGAGCTGCCTCCCTGACCCCGATCTCATATGCTTTTCCCTAAGAAGTTTCCAGAGGATTAAATTCAGATGAAGGCGTTCTGGTTACAACTGTTTTGTTACTCACACGGGCACACACAGACTCACACGTGTTCAAGCACTGGCTACCTACATGCGTTGACATTACTTATTCTTAGAACTGGAGGGAGTTCAGAAAGAGACATGCGGTCAGAGCACAGGTCAAACATTGTTTCGGAACTCCCGACCCCTCCCCTTTGGACATCCAAGGCTCTCTGAGAGGACGCAGGTGCGGCTGCCAGCACCAAGAAGCCTCTATGGGCAAGATGCTTCTGTGCCAAATATAAAAGGTTGAATGAGGTGAACCTCCAGGGGTCTGTCGCGTAAATACTCTCCAAAATGGGTGGAGAGAAAAATGCTACAATCTTTCCTCATGAGAAATTATGTGATGCTATTAAACATTATTTAATACCTTGAAATAATTCGAAACATGTTTACATATTTCCTATATCAGTTTTATATGTGTATAAGAGGAAATATGCAATATAAATATTCATCCATGAAGACAAAGAATCGGGGAAATGACAAAGGAAATGTCATTAATAGTTTACCAGATCATTTTCTGTGGCTCTTTAGCCAGGGACCTTGCGCAGGGAGACCCGGGTCCCCGTGTTTAAGTGCTCTCACTGCACGAAGGAGCCACGAATGAAACCGCCAAGGTCCCCGCATGCCCTGCTCGGCAGCGCTCCTTCGCGTCGGAGCTGATCTTCCTAGCAGGTTTCCGCTTCATCTAGAGTGGTCAGTACCTCAATTAGTGCCTGCTGGCGTCCCCTGGGAGGGACAGTTACGCATGTCGCCACACAAGCCTCTGAAATCTAAAGACCCCTGAGAGGTGCTTGGTCATAAAATATCTCCTGATTAACAGTGCTGTTTGCCAGCAGTCCTCGCTCTTTCCTCTTCTTCCTTTTTAAAGATGTATCCGCTGACATGAACAGAAGACACTGAAGAGACGCCCCCTGCCAACAGTTACATCGAAAATATTTCCCCAAATGTGCCCAGTTTCTGTTTACTGATTTTACTGCTGGGTACAGATAGCAAAGCATGAAAAAGCACAGATTTTAGTTGTGTGTGTGTGTGTGTGTGTGTGCGTACACTCGCCTATTCTGGCATTTACTCAAAAGCTGGGACGCGACCTCCATCCCTTAGCATCATTAATACTGTAATTCAGTACGTGACAAGAATTTCTTCCACTTTGAATTCTGAAAGAAAAGACAGCCAGTTCTGGCTCCCACGGGCTGGGTGTAATCTGTGTTTCTTGTTCTTACAGAAGAGGTGCTTTTCTGTCTGCAAACCGTGGGTGTTATTTTGTATCTCCAGGTCTCTCTAAGTTATCCCTTCAGCAGACCTGTAAAATAGGGCGAGATTATAGAGACCATCTGAGAATTTTGAAGTTTTCCTTTCTGAGAAAGTTCTAAATGAGAAAGAAATGAACGATCGTATATTTCCTAATAAACATCATAAAAACTACGCATCATCTTGGTTTTCATATAAAATTTGAGAGAAAGATTTTAATACAAATCAAATGCTTCAGTGGCCCAGGAACTGCCCTGTATGCTGCCAGTACACACACACACACACACACACACACACACACACACACACACGTGTGGACATAAGCACACGCCCACATCGCACACATCTTGCACATATATACATGCACATATAAAAGAATGCACATACATGCACACAATTGCACACATGCTCACATAGCCACACTCATGCACACATGTACACATACGGGCCCGTCTATCAATCTGTAGCAATAATATCTTTGAAAGCCTCTTCGAAAGTAAATATATCATCACCCCATTCTTCATAACAAGTTAAGAGAAATTAGCTTTAAAACGTTCCCTTTTCCCTTTTTTCTTTTCCCTATGTTGTCAGTTTTCTAGATGGATACAACCATTATATTACTTATGAAATTCATTAATATTTCATTTAGAACCTACATAAGTGAAATTTACTTTTAAGCATGTTTTACTTATTGTTCAAGCTTTATAAAAACCACCTATATATTTAAATCTTTAAAATCATAAAGATCCCAGCACCTTAACACTGTTTTTTGTTTTTACCTTACAGTCCTTACCTATATACATATATATGAAAAGCTCTTTAGCCTTAGAGGAATGTAGAATGAAGTTGAAAAACCAAGTCATGATACAAATATTTGCTAGAGAAAAAAGTAACTAACATTATAAATACTTTATATTCCACAAAGGACTTTGCATGATTTGATTTTTTAGCTTCTTTATATTAAGGTAGGCATCACTACTGTACCCATTTGACAATGAGGAATCAGATTGAGAGCATAAATACCAACCAAATTTTATAGGTTATGAAATTTGCAGAATGAAAAAACTCAGAGTCAGCTCTGATTCTAAATCCTGAGCTCTTTTCACAAAACCCGCCCAAGACACTGGAGACTAAGGCTCTGGGCCGATGGATGGGGTTGGGGGATGGCTGAGTGAACAGGTCTACAACAGTGCTCTGGACCTTTAGCACGTACCAGAACCCCCTGGGGGGCTTCTTCAAGCAGATTGTAGGGCCCAAGAATTTGCATTTCTAGCCTGTTCCCGGGAGGTGCTCACACTGCTGGTTCAGGGACCGCTTTTAAAGAATGAACACTCTACACAAATTAGTAACAAAGACTGCTGGTAAGACTAAATGTGTGCAACCATTTGTGAAAGCTGTTTGGCGTAGTCGCATACATTTAAAGATACACGTATATACCATAGCTGGAAATTTCACTCCTCTGTGTGTGCTCTAGAGAATCCATGCATTAGTGACCAGGGTTCACGTACCAAAATGTTCTTAGTTGTAGTGTTTTCAATGATCGAAATCTGAAACTTTCTAGGTAAATAAACCATGAAATATTCATACAAAGAAATATTCAGCAATTAAAAAAAATGGCAGGCAATATTTGTATGTTGTAGATATGATTCAAAAATAACAGAATGAAAGACACAAGATACAAAAGAATGAAGAGGGTTTGATGCCACTTTATATGCAATTAAAAATAGGCAAGGCCATATATACCATACTGCTTGTGAATTCATACGCAGGTGGAAAAAGTGTGGGCTGCGTTGGCTAAAATTCTTGCTCTACCACTTAACACTGGTGTGACCTTGAACGAGTCATTCAATCCTCTGTGCCTCAGTTTCTGCACTCATTAAATCAGGGTAATGCTGGCACCTGCTGCCTAGGGTTGCTGTAAAGAGTAAAAGCTAACACAGTACAGAGGGCCTAATACATGTAAGCTATAATTATCGTCACCAGTATTACGCCAAGTGTTCTTAAAAGGGCATTTAATATCCTTGATACTAACATAGTCAAATGACAAAGGCATGCAGAAAAAAATAATACAAATCCAGATAAGCAAATAAAAAACACACAGGCATCACACGCAAGCCAGTGGGAACGTATCGTTAATGGCTGAATGAAGAGGGCACCGTGGGAAGTGAATATTGGCACAGATGGAGACTGTGTGTTCAGAGTGGCTTCAAGGAAAAGGTGAAACTTCAGAAATTAAAAATATGGTGGTATTGATAGGGTGAAAGGCAAGATCTCAGTGCTGGGCATTGGGCCCATCTTGGACAAGAATGTCCAGGTGGAAGAAGCCCCCGTGATATCCCAAAGGCTGGGGGGGGATCACAAGCACAGCTTCCAGGGAGCCACAGGAAATGGTACCCTTGCAGCCGATGATATCAACAAAGTGTGGTGTAAGTCACCACTCCATTAAGTGTTAACAGGGATGATGATGTATCTCCTCTCTCTTTGTTTCTCCATGAAAAACAGCCATATGTAAGACACCTGCTCAAAAGTTAGAACATGGCTTTGGACCTAGTACTCTGTGTGTCCATCCCCAAGCCACTTGGAAACTGCTGGTTCTGTTTCCATGGAAACTGCTTGCATTCTCAGAATTGTATCTCAATACTTTGTAAGGGGAAAGGGTGGCTGGGGGCGACAGGGGAGGAATTCACTCCCAAGCTCTTGCACAGGGTTGTTGGCAGACCTGACACTTGTCTTTCTCATGGTCCTCACCACTGGCCACCTGGATATCCTGGTGACATGTGACAGTCTTCCCTGGAATAATGGATCATCGAGGAGAGAGAGAGAGAGCATTGGTGCACTCAAGGTAGAAGCCACAGTCTTCTTATAATGTACTATCAGAATGACAGTGATTTACAACCACTTCCTCCATAGTCTATAGGTCACACAGATAATTGGTAAAATGTGGGAGGGGACTATAAAGGATTTGCATTCCAGGAGACAGGCTTGCCGGGGTCATCTTGGGGACTGGCTAACACGTAGCTCATAACTTATTTTTTCTAATTAATATCTTGAACCTCACCCAATTTTTCATGATGACATAGTCTATTTTCTTAAAATGTTTCATTTAATTTTTACCATCTTTGGCAGGAAATCAAAGTCTATTTCCTATTTTCTTTTTTTTTTTTTTTTTTTTTTTGAGACAGAGTCTCACTCTGTTGTCCAAACTAGAGTTCAGCGGCGTCAGCCTAGCTCACAGCAACCTCAGACTCCTGGGCTCAAGCGATCCTCCTGCCTCAGCCTCTCAAGTAGCTGGGATTACAGGCGTGCACCACCATGACTGGCTAGTTTTTCTATTTTTTAGTAGAGACAGAGTCTCACTCTTGCTCAGGCTAGTCTCGAACTCCTGAGCTCAAGTGAGCCTCCCACCTCGGCCTCCCAGAGTGCTAGGATTACAGGTGTGAGGCACCACACCCGGCCCCTATTTTCTTTTTTTTCTACATAATTGATAGGAAGTTTTCTTATTGGGTGAAATACAGCATCTATGTACATGACAAGACAGGAAAAAAATAGGAAGAAATGATCTGCCTATCTTCCTGTGAATTGGAGGAAAATACTGTTTTTAATATCTTTTGGTTAATATTCATACTTGTCTTGCAAAATAAATCAACTTTCTTCCAGTAATGTGACTTGAAACAACTTCAGAGTGAATATAATATGAATCTTAAATGTCCTCATCTTTCCCCTGACACATTTAATCATGTCACGAGGCCCTGGCAAAGTTGCCAGGAAGTGGAGATGTTGTCATTCTCGTTAAAGCTTAATATCAAATATATCCCACCCTCGCTTGGAAACATGGATTTGATTAATGGTTATAATCAAAGCAACTTCATTATGTAAGCATAATAACCCAGCCAAGGAGATATTTCAGAATGTGCTAAGAATTTATTAATTCCTGGCTGGAGAAATCATTTTCTCTATAGGAATTAGAGCTGCCCAGTAGGCAGCCTCACTTGCTAAAACTTTTATGAACAACAAGTGTTTGGACAGGAGGAATTTTTGATTCAGCAGCAGTGATAATAGCGCTTTATGTTTCTGTGGAGCCTTTCTTCCACCACCCTCAGTGGCTTCGCCAGCATAATCTCATTAATCCTCATTACGGCCTTGGGAGGCTGCCGGTCCCACTGTTCTTACAGATGAGGAAACAGAGATGAAAATGAGAGACAGAGACCACAAACAGGGAAAGTGCTGCTTGGCCTTAGAAACAGGCAAAGCACTGCCGTCCACTTTCTCTAGCAAAGTTCTACGTATTTTTAAAGAACAATATTTTGTACACCAGTGACCATAGCATTATTATTCACAATAACCAAAAAGTGGAAGCAACCCAAGTGTCCACTGATAGGTGAATGGATAAAGGAATTGTGGTATACAAATGTCTTGGAATATTATTCAGGCTTAAAAAATAAGGACATCCTGACACAGGCTGCAACAGGGATGAACCTTGAGGACATTATTCTCAGTGGAACAAGCTGGTCACGAAAGGACAAATCCTGTATGATTCCTCTGACGTGAGGTCCCTAGAGGAGTCACATTTGCAGAGACAGGAAGTGGAATGGTGGCTTCCACAGGCCAGGGGCTGGGAAAAGGGGGGAGTGGGAGTTGTTGTTTAAGGGGAGCCAAGTTTCAGTTTGGGAAGACGACAAGGTTTGGAGAATAAATTATGGTGAAGGCTGTACAGTAAGGTCAGTGTACTTCGTGACTCTTGAAGTAATAAAGCGGCAAATTTTATGTTATGTGTATTTTACCAAAAGAAGAAAAAGAGGAAGAGGAGCAGGGGGAGGAGGAAGAGGAAGAGGAAGATGAAGTAGAAGAAGGATGAGAAGGAGGAGGAAAAGAAGGAGAAGGAGAAGGAGAAGGAAGGAAGGAAGGAAGATAGAAAGAAAGAAAGAAAAAAGAAAAGGAAGGAAGGAAGGAAGGAAGGAAGGAAAGAAAGAAAGAAAGAAAGAAAGAAAGAAAGAAAGAAAGAAGAAAAGAAATATAAAAAGAAGAAGAAGAAGAAGAAAAAGAAGAAGACCAAGTGTTTGCTATGACGGGAAAAATGCTGCTGTGGTCCGGACGGCTGCCGGGGGGATGCGAGGAACAGGAACGTGGGGACAGTGGAGGTGAGGTTGCCGGTTGCGTGGCTGAGGATGGCGCGGATTGAACGGGCAGCAGCACTTCTCTCACTGAGGTCTGCCCTGCACGCACGGCCTGTGTGCTGGAGCAGAGGAAGAACCAGCGGGCTCCTCCCTTCACTGTCCCCGCGTGGTTAGTCAATCCTAGTCTTACCCAAGAGGCTGCCCCTTCCCAGCTCAGGGTAAACAGACTGCTTCTCTCTTAGGGACAGCAGTGCTACCTGGGGGTAGCCCAGGGACAGTGTCCTGGGGATGAGACCACTGCCATCCCACAGGGTCCTCCACTGGCATTTGATGTTCTGTGGCCGCCATGGTGAAATGCTTAATATTTTTTTTCTGAAATTGTGTTTTGCAAGTGAAATCCAATGGGACAGTGGATAGAGCTGGAGCTCCACAGCCTCCCACCTCCCACCACCTCCCCAGGACAGACGCTCAGCTGTCCACTCTCCCACCCCTGGGGGCCCCAGGCCTCCTCTTCCCTGAATCCCCTCGGGGATCCAGGTGAGCGTGAGGAGAAGACCAGGCACAGGATCGGCCCCTGTGATATTCCTGGGTGGGGAAGCCCCCCTGTAGTGGGGAGGCAGCGCCATAGACTTGCAGAGAATGGCTTAGTGAGGTGGCTCTCCGGGTGACTGGGGGCCACCCATCTAAGTGGGAGAAGTCTGACTCAACGTCCCCACCATGGCCCGGATATGGCAAGTCAGTCTGGTGGAGGGCGATGCCGGCAGCTAGTGGGGCACGTGAGTGTGTGTGTGAAATCACAGGGCCGTGTCCAGGTGCCTGGGAGAGTAGACACTTGCCCAGCCAGTGTCCCCATGCTGGAGGGAGAGAGACATTAAATAGAAAAATAAAAACCATCATGACACAGGGAGGGAGATGGAGAGAGAGACCACAGAAGAGAGAGAAAAGCTTTATATTACAGAGCTTTAATTGCACCTTTTTTCCTGCTTTCTGAACACTGGGCTCCACCCTTTGATTTTGCTCTGGGTCCTGCAAATCATGGAGCCAGTCCTGCCGCAGCACTGTACCGGTAGGCAGCAAGCTGCAGGAGGACTGGGATCCTCCCTGCAGCTAAGGAAACAGCTAGGAAGGACTTCACGGGGGTCTCCTCTAAAGGGACTCAGCCCCAAATTAAGGGGCTTCTGAGGATACTCTGGCCTTGAGGACAGAGTTAGGCTGCTGGCCACCCCTGCGGTCAGATGCCCGGGGCCCTGTGGCCAAGCTTTGGCCTCCTGCACCTCAGTCAGGCTAAGAGGTTTTGCACATGGAATCAGAAGATCTGGATTCTCCTCCTAGATCACCCACTTACTAAGTGCATGGCTTTAGGCTGATCAGTTACTCTCCCCTCTTTGTTCCATTATAGGTAAATGGGATTAAGAATCACCTTGTCTACTGAGAACACGTACATTGCTCTGAGATCGTACATGTGAAAGTGATACGAAACTTGGAGGGACACAAAAGGACAGATGCATTATTCACTTACTGTGGTGTGGACTTTGTCCTGTTTAGTTTCCCAGACCCTGGAGGAGGGAGGAGGAAAGGGAAGGGAAGAGAAGGGAAGTGAGAGACTCAGTGCCTTGGGGATTAATGAAGATAACTACGGTGTTACTGCTTTTTTAAAAACCTTTCTAGATAAAATAGAGCTTTGGATTAGGGATAGCAGAGACACAAAGGGAATAGGTCTAGTCTTTTCCACTCTTAAACCCTCCACTTCTCTTTTCCTTACTTAGAAACACAGGAGAAAGGGGAGAAGATGTCAGGTATAAAATTAATCCCCAAATTCTCTTATATTCTCATCTTTATTTTTGCCCTTTCAAAACAGGTGTTTGGTGTCTGGTTTCTCTTTGACTGTCTGTATAGATATGTGTTAATATAAATGTAAATTCAACGAATCTGCTGGAAATGATATTTCTACATCTCTCACTTATAGCATCGTTTAGAATCTACTTAAAGTGGCACTTATATGTCTTGGGTCATTTCCGTGGCTAGTGTTTTCATCCCATCGTGCTGTTGTGTGGATTAAATACGCGCACGGTGTACAGAAAGTTCCCTCGCACACAGCCAGCATTCGTAAAAGGTAGCTGTTGTTGCTATGGTATTGCGAAAGAAAGAGAAAAGAGAAAAAGAAGGAAAGAAAAATAGAGGACGAAAGAGAAGAAGAAAGAGGGGGAAAGATAAGAAGGAAGGAAAAAAGGAGGGAAGGACAGAAGGAAAGAAAGAAAGAAAAGGGGAAAAAGAGGAAAAAAAAGACAGTTGGTAGTGGAAAAGGCCTTGGCGGTCATCCGGTTGGGTTGGGGCTATTTCAGTCCAAGATGTATATTAGGATCATTTGGAAGACTTTAAATTAATGCATGAGACAGCCCCACCCCTGGAACCTCTGACTCGGTGGGTCTGCAGTGGGGCCGGGCTCTGGTCTGCTTCAACAGCCCCCAGCTGACTCTGAGATGCACCCAGGTCCACGGCGCCTGATCCCACTGGGCTCTCCCGCAGGTCAGGTGAGAGAACGGAGGCCCAGGGCGGCGAGGGTCCTGCCCACTCACGGTGGTGAGACGGGGAGCCAGGCTCCTTTCTCGCCTCCTCCTCCGATGTGACACATGTGAGTAGCACTGCCGTAACCCAAGGGCCACCGACCCCGCGTCACGTCTGCAGTCCATGGGGCGGCAGTTCCTTTCCTGAGACACGAGGCTCCGGGTTCTCCACCCTGAGCTGCAGAGTTCAGGGGCAGGGCTGCTCGGAGCCTCATCTCTGAGATCCTCTCTCACTGATTCATGTTTTTACCTAAGATCATTTTAAAGTAGAATAATGAAAATTATGTTTTCAGTAAATTTTGATTTACTGACAACAGTGAAAACAAACTTTGATTCAAATCTGTGCAGAAAAATGTTAATTGTAGAATCCAGACCGTGGATATGTGGCTGTTCAGCTTTGTGTATGAATGAAATGTGTTTGTAATGAAGCCTTAGGTTGGGGGGATGTAAAAAGAAAAAGGTAGTTGAAGAAATAGCTTCAAAAACCTGTTCATGTCTCAGAGCATCTCCCTCCCTTGACCTCTCTCCTGGGAACTCCCGTATCTCCTGCCTCAGTTTCCCATCTTGGGTGTTCCCAGCTTTGCATTGCCTCATCCTTGGCCCCACGCCCTCCTCTGCCACCCCTGCTCTGAATGAGTGGAGGGACTGAGGGACCCCCCAGGACACAGTGCTTTCCAGGCTAAAGCACAGGAAGTCCTGGGCAGCCCGGGGCAGCTGGCCACCCTCTGTGTCGGGGTCCGTAATGATGATGATATGACACGTAAAGTCAGATCCTGGTTGACTCCTGCATTTGGGCCTTGGACACCTGTTCTCTGGTTTTCTCTTTTCTTCCTAAAATGAAGGGATTGAACCAGATGATCATGATAGAAATCTCGTCCAGTTAGGAGTTATCCAGGCTGCTGGTGCTTTCCAGTGATATTTTCAGCAGAGCTGAGACAGAACAAAAGAACTAAAAAATAACCAAAAATACATTAGGATTAATTTTGTATTGTTGGTAGAGTCATTAAAAGACTTGAGAGTAAAGATTGAAGCTAATCTTTAATATCAGTGATTTATTAATATAAATTTCCATTCTTTCTGTATTCTTGTGTGAAAAAAATCAATGTATATAATACTTTATTGATGAATTACTTGTGAAAACCATCATAATATACCGTTCATATTTTAGGGTTGTTTTATGAATAAGTTAATTATTATTCTAAGGTTAAAATCTCCAACTTTTCAGTCTCTGGTGTGATGGGAACACACTTTCAAATTATTAATACAGTGAAACACTCTCCTAAATAGTGTTCTGGTAAGTGTTTAACAATAGCTGTGAGGAGTGCCCTGATTTCCAGCCTTTGCCAATTTCAGTGGTGTAAATACTCCTACTGGTGCCAATTTCAGGCTGAAAAGGTGGCATCCTTGTGCCACAGAGCTGGGCAGAGATGTGCACAGTCAGCTCTCCCTGGCCCGGGGCAGCAGCTACACTACACCACTGCATCTTTATGTTGCAAGAAAGTAGGTAGATGCTGCTTCCTCGTGTCATAAGAATGCAGGTTTGCTTAGAAAGAAAGGTGCTGTTAGGTAATATCATGGTTTATGAAGGAAATGTATAAACTGATATATCACGATATAAAGCTGCACCTTCCTTAATGGATAATTTTGCGGGTGAAGCACACGGCACACCTTCTTTGGACAAAGCCCCTTGGCCATGCTGGCAAGGTTTGCCCGCAGCCTGTCGGTGGTACCAATCCCTGTTAAATTACCCCATCCATTCGTAATGCTTCAGAAAGCAGAATGCACTGCTGCACTGACATGTTGTCACCTCTCAGCACCCATAACTGTGACAAGTGAAAAGGTCGTGCCTTCAAACATTAGCATTGCAAAGAAGCCATGGTAATGATTCATTTTGCACAGTCCTTTTGATTATTCTTTTAAGAAATGGTCTGAAAATAGAATAGCAGGATAGGAGAACATGGACTAGTCAGAGCATTTCTACCTAAATGCTGAATTTATTAACCAGCACTAAAATACTCGTTTTGGTGGGGCTCTCTTTCAAGGGAGAACAGGAGGAAAAATGAGGCACATTTTTTGCAGAGTAAGGTGGGCAAATGATAGACAAACCAGAGGTCTATGATTTAGTTGAGATCATTCCTCCCATATAGAATACAATAAATCTTGTAATTTAAAAAAAATTAAAAAAGAAAGAAAAGAGGAGAAAACAAGCGAGTCCTCAAAGGAACACTGCAGTTTTTAGGCAGAGGTTCTTCCAGCTGGTTGTTTTAAATTACCAGAAAATTACATTCCAGGGGAACACCAGCCTTCACAATGCATTGCTCCCTGCCCAGGAGCGCCTAAGGTGGGGCAGAGACCCTTATTTCAGAATTGGCTCACGCTCACTGGACTTGGGAAATGCTCACCCTTACGAGTCCTCACAGGAAATGTGTGGTTATTTCATGCCCTACCATTTTACGGATTTTTTTTCCTTTTCACAAATACTGCACAGTGAGAAATCTGGCCACAGCCTTTAGACACCCAGGAGACGGTGGGGCATTAAGCATGCATTGATTTCCAGAACACAGCTCTGCGACGGGAGTCTCTATCTTTTGTTCTAAGCACAGGGTATTTCATCAGGAATCAGGAAGGAACAGGGGCCACCTTGCAAAGCTAAATTCTATGTGGGATTCATGGTTTCTGCTCCGTGTTCCCCAACTTTGAGAGGAAAAATGAGAAATAAATACTTTGTTCTTTTTGTGCCTATTGTAGATTTATTCATAGTTTTCCAATTTAGGTCACTTTCGTTGGCTTTGAGATCTCTAGTTATCATGAGTTAGCTCTCAGCACTTATGAGAAAAAAAATCTGACGTGTGTATGTGAGCCCAAACATAAGGCGTCCCTAGCAGAGGAGCCACCACCCTCAGCTCCTCTGCAGTGGCAGCAGCAGGTGACCCTGGGGTCTCTGCAGCCAGTGTGCATCCAGCTGGAAAGGAAGATGCGAGCTCACCTTTTGCAGGTGACCCAATAGCTACTGTTTGACTTCCCCATCATACGGTTAAGGGGAACATTCTTGTTCCCTCACCACGAACTCTGAATCTTGACAAAGCTAAGATTCTCATTTAATTTCTCTCCTCCTCTCATTTCTTCTTCTCTCCTCAGTCTCTTACCTAGAGAATGAAAAATGGTGCTGCCACTTGGTAAAAGTGTGGCAGTTTCTCAAGATGTTATACACAGAATTGCCATATGACTCAGTAGTTCCACTTTTAGGAATCTACCCTGGAAAAATGAAAACATATGTCAACACGACTACTTATACACGAATATTTTTAGCAGAATCATTCATAATAGCCCCAAAGCAGAAATGCCCCAGATGTGCATCAGTGGGTGAGTGGACAAACAAAACGTTACATATCCGTGCAATGGACTATTACTCAGCAATAAAAGGAACAAAATACTGAAATACACTATAATATGGATGAAACCTGAAAACATCAGACTTAGTGGAAAAAAATCCAGAAAGCTAAACACAAAAGAACACATGCCATATGGTGCCATTTATAGGAAATGTCCAGAAAAGGTGATATAGGTGTGGAAAATAGATTAGCTATTGCCTAGAACTTGAGTTGGGAAGGGCAAGTGACTCTAAATGGACAGGAGGAATCTTTTGGGGTAATGTAAATGCTTTAAGATTTGATATGGTGATTATACAACTTTATATATTATATTCCGGTTGTAATAGTATGATGAATTTATATGTATTGGGTAATGTGGATATATTAAGACTTATATCGGGTTGAATAGTGTACCCCCTAGAACCTCAGAATATGGCTTTCTGTGGAAACAAATAGGGTCTTTGCAAATATGATTAGTTAAGATGGTGTCACATTGCATTAGTGTAGGTTCTAAATCCAGTGACTGGTGTCCTTGAGAGAAGTCCATGTGAAGACAGAGAAACACTCAAGAAAGAGTGCCAGGTGCAGACCAAAGCAGAGGTTGAAGTTGTGCTGCCACAAGCCAAGGAATATCTGGAGCCACCAGAAGCTAGAAGAGACAATGACAGGTCCTCCCCTAGAGCCTTTAAAGAGAACGTGGCTCTGCCGACACCTTGATGTTGGACTTCTGGCCTCCTCTTGTGGGAGAAGAGGTTTCTGTTCTTGTAAGCCACCTGGCTTTGGTGATCGGTTACAGCCATCCTGGGAAGCTAATGCAATTTTAAGTGTATGACTGAATTGTACATTTAAAACAGGTGGATTTTATCATATGTGTATTATACCACAATAAAGCTGTTAATAAAAATAAACACTTTTCTTTGTAGGCTGGGGACGGAAGGGTCAGAACCAAAGGCTGGGGCTGGTAGAGGCAGTTGTGACGTGTTAGCCCACTTGCCCTGCTGTAAAGGAACACCTGGGACTGGGTGATTTACGAAGTAAAGAGGTTTATTTGGCTCACAGTTCTGAAACTGTATAGACGTGTGGCACCAGCATCTGCTTCTGGTGAGGGATTCAGGGAGCTCCACTCAAGGCAGAAGGTGAAGGGGGAGTAGGCGTGTCACATGGCGAGAGCACAAGCGAGAGGAAGGGGTGCCCACTCTCTTAAACAGCCAGCTCCCGAGTGACCTAACAGAACGAGAACTAACTCATTACTGCGGGGAGGACACCAAGCCATTCTTGAGGGATCTGCCTCCATGACCCAAACACCCCCCCAGGCACTAGGGATCAAATTTCAGTGTGAGTTTGGAAGGGCCAAACATGCAAACCATATCAGCTGCTTCTCAGAAATCCTGGAAGAGGAATCTTGCAACAGTTGTGGGCAACTGTCTTTCAAACGCAAGACTTGGAGCATCTCTTTCCTTGGTCACCAATTCGCCTGCTCCACATCTTGTTACGAGGTCAGTGCTGTGAGGCACGTCTCTGCCACGTGGCTGCTGATTCTACAGAAACCCCCAAGTGTAGGTTCTTCCGTGGATGTCCCAGCTACAGAACTGGTAGATCTTTGACTTTTTGTTACAGTCTCAAACCTCTCTGGTAAGCAATGGGGAAGACGTGACATGGCACGTGCCAGTCCTGGAGGAACCCCCAGTGTTTCTGTGGCCCAGTGCCCAGGGAGCCCTGGAGGGCCTCTGAGGCAGACAGCCATGGGCACAGAGGAAGCTGACTTCAGAAATGAGGGTGGGCCTTTCTTCCTGTGATCGGGGAAATGACGTAAAAAGCAGGTACAAATATGGATTTGTTTTGGTCATTTTTCAAATTTCATAGTCCTTTTTGGTAACATTTTGTTCCTTTATCGTGTTTTAAAAATATCTTTGAACATTTTATGGGTAGTTATTTTGCAGTCTGTGTCTGATAATTCCATCACCCGAAGACTTGGAAGGCTGATTCTCAATCATGGTGGATTGCTTTCTCATGTGTTTTGTAGTTTTGGTTTGTGAGCTCATGTCCAGCAGTTTTATCTCGGTGAATGCCACTGGCCCTGGAGAGGGGACACATTCTTCCAGAGTGTGTTTGCTCTTGCCAGTTTCCTCAGACCTATCGCTGAACTAGGACAACCCCCATGTCGGTTCTTCAGCATGAATTTGACTCCACGCCTGTGTAGTCAGGCCAGTTACAGATTCTCAGGGGAGAGATTTTTTTCTGCATTCATAACACAAGCCAAGGCAATTTACTTCTCTCTTTGCTATTTGTGGATTTTTATTTTTACGTTTTAGTTATATACTTTCTCTCAAGAGAGAGCCCTTGGAGGAGCTTGGCATTGGAGGTCTCACTTTGAACTCCCCGCCTCTCAGATAGTCCAAGTACCAGCATCATATTACCTCTGGCTTTTCATCATCCACTTTTAGGTTTGGTCCATGGTTTTTCTGTCAATTTCTTGTAATCTTAGTATGCATTTTAAAAGGCATTTTGTTATTTCTAGGTGGTTTGTGGAACTGTGGTAGGATCTTCTCCATTCCCCAAAACAGAAATATGGATAATAATTTTGAGGTGGAGAAGAGGAACTTGAGAAGTTTCACAAATAAAGGTTTCCATTCAATTGGGGGTGAGATTCTTTGCTATGAGTTATAGAAGGACAGGTCTGAGGTCTCCAAGTGACCGATAAAGGTTGGCAAGGTTTGTAACAACTGTGGGAGATGGGGATGTTGAAAAATAATTGTAAGGATTGGTTACCAACAATAAGGGATCCACCTATGCTGACTACTCGTGAATGTTCCATCACCAGTGTTAGAAATGATAGAAATGTAGATGATTACAGAAGGAAGAGCGTAATTCTTAATGTTAAGCCTCATTTCTAGACTCACCAGCATTAAAATCACTTTCCTGTTCTAAAGGACATGGGCCCCGGCCCATGACCCAGCTCTACCGTCTGTGGGACAGATAGAGAGCAACGTCCCGGTGAACATGAAACCACATGCAGTTTCTGCCTAGGGCTCCTTTAGTCAAGTTTCATTTTGCTGCCTCCTTCCCTTTATTTTGTTCATGATTCTTGCTCAGCAGTTTCTCGAATAAATTTTATTTCAAAGAAACACCCCTGAGTGTTATGCCGGGGAGGATCAAGAACCTCGCTTTCCTTTTGATTTTTCAGTCCCTGCGATGATAACGTCCTACCCAAATACTACCCTGGCCACTCAGGGCCAAAAGAAGGAGATGAGCTGCACGGCCCATGGCGAGAAGCCCATCATCGTGCGCTGGGAGAAGGAGGACCGCATCATCAACCCCGAAATGGCCCGGTACCTTGTGTCCACCAAGGAGGCGGGAGAGGAGGTGATTTCTACTCTGCAGGTAAGAGCGAGACAGAGCCACACGGTGGACTCTGACAACGTTACTGGAAGAATAAATCTGTCCTTTCACACAAGTGGGTGCGTGAGGGTGATAAGTAGCAAATAACCTTTTGGAATTTGTTCATGAAGCATCATTTCTCTCCCCTTCCGTACAGTGAGATTACTGAGTAGCCTTCAAAAACAGTGCTTCGTCGTAAGTGTTATTAAGAGTAGAATTATTATGACACAGCAGGAAACCCAACTATTATTTAAAAAAGTGAGAAACAGGGCTTTTTAATGGTAGTTAATCCTGGAGGAATGACAGCCTGTGCTGTGCACACGTTTTAACTCCCTATGAAAAGAAAAATGACAAGGGCTTTGGGACAGACAACGTTATAATAAAAATAATTTGCTTCTTTGGAAAAATCCAACAGGAAAAAACTGTCATTAATGCAGGATCACAAAAGCTGGAAAAAATATTGTATTTTCTTATATTTTTTAGCACTATTGGTAGTTAACTGAGCAATGCTTTTATTACAGGGATGGGAGATGATGCTGTAACATACATGTGGGAGAGAAAAAGATTTGATTTGAAACACTTACGTTGGTTCTGTCCCTGGGTCTAATCCTGGGCTCCTTTTAGGCAGAGCCCTGTTGAGGGTGGTGCCGGCCCCAGGCCCTGACTGCGGTGTTTACAGGTCTGTTTCTGGAGGCACGGTTGCTGTAGATGCTCTAAAGGCATGCCATGAGAAAGGCGTATATGTGGAATATATGTTAACTTGGCTGTGCTGTCCCACATAAATTACCCACCCAGTCTAAGGAGCTGCAAGTGATGTGGACAATGTTCGTGGGCCTATCCATGTGACAATCGTGCTGAAATAATTTGCCCTCAGAGGGATGTGTGTGTGCACATGTGTGTGTGAGGGAGTGTGGGTGTGGGTCACGGCTGTGTTTGTGAGTTTGTGTGTGTGTGTGTGTGTGTGTGCTGGGCGTGGCAGAAGGGAAGAAGGAGTGGGGAGAGAGTTTTATAGCCAAAAGCCATTCTGGCTACTGAATAAGATGAATTTCTTTCTGCTTTACACATAGATTTTGCCAACTGTGAGAGAAGATTCCGGTTTCTTCTCCTGCCATGCTATCAATTCTTACGGGGAGGACCGTGGAATAATTCAGCTCACAGTGCAAGGTAGGGAGAAGATAGCATAAGGGAGAATGCACAGGTGTTTCAGGATAGAAGCGTAGCCCAGCCCCAGGCATCTGCGTGGACTCGGCTTGCCATGCAGCACTTCCAAATTCTCAGAAAAACTGAAATGAATGAAGCCAGCACTGCAGCAGTATCATGCAGTGCCTGGGATTATGCCAGAGTGCAGCCCCAAAGCAGGGATCAAAGCCCTTAAAGAATGCAGTCAGATGACGTGCTACTGGCAGTCACGCTGGGTGCGCAGAAGTACAGTGGTGGACTTTCTTCCTCAGTTTTAGGAATCTATACGCTAGACAATCAGAATGGAAAGGGAAGGTTGACATTTGGGACCAAAACATGTCTTCAATTAGCGATCCCAAGCAGAACAGCAGTATTTGTATCGCCCAGGTTTGGCCCAGTTCCATGAGTGCCATGAAATTGCACGTCCTGGGAAAGTGGAAATTCTCCTCTCTAAAATGGGATTAGGAAACATATCCTCCCAGATAAAAAGCATCTGTCCTTGTCTAGTGATGAAAAACTGTGTCTGAGTCATGCTCAGCATTTCCACTAGTGCTTTCTCTTCTGAACTCTGTTTGAACTAACCCTGGGTCTTTCTGTTGATGGCACAGAGCCCCCCGACCCTCCCGAAATTGAGATCAAAGATGTCAAAGCACGCACAATTACACTCAGGTGGACCATGGGGTTTGATGGAAACAGCCCCATCACAGGCTACGATATTGAATGCAAAAATAAATCAGGTAAGTTCTTTATGTTCTCCAGCTTTACTTTCGCTTCACAAAGCCCTTTTTTCCTTTTTAATTTGTTTAACCCCTAAGAACGCACCTCGCCTCAGGGAAGCTTGGAGGATGCTCTTTGAACAAGCTGGTCTCCCCCTGCATGAAGTGCTCCCAGCTTCCTCTTGAGGGAGCTCAGCTTCGTCCCTTGTTTCTGGAGCCAGCCCACACCTCAGTCGTGCTTCCTGCCAGCCTCTGTGGCGTTGCTGCCACCCATGGGCACACAGCAGCTGCTGACAGAGCCAGGCCCCCGTTGGGACCTTTCCTCACCTGTTTCTTCACTTCCCATTTCCCCAGCTGGGCGACTGCTCCAGGGCATGGGCCCCTGTCCCGTGCCCAGAGTGCCGGGCCCCAGCTGTGCCTGGGCTCTGCGGGATGAGCTATGCAGAGGTGGTTTGTGCAGAAAAAGGGGAACTCACTCTGCAGACACCTCCTGGAAATGCTCAGGGACCGCCAGCAACACTGACTGCTGCACAGGGAGCACTGTGCCGAGAGCCCATAAATAAAACTGCCCCGCTGTCAGGGCCTCTGCAGGTGTGCCCTTTGATGACCTTCCAGGGACAATGGCAGGACCATTTTGAACAGTATGATCCATCAGGCCAGCGGAATACCACCGCTGTGGCCTCTAGTCAGAATGTTTACCATGTCTCATGAAAGAAGACACCGGGAATTTGAGCACTGGCAGCGTGGGAAGGGCTAATAAAAATTCTTAGAGGCCACAAAAGTGGCCTTATTTCCCACTTCCTGGGCACCTTATGTTATTTCAGATTACACACGTGTGACTCATTTCATATCCTTTGAGCTGAAGCTGTAGTGAGAAATCAGCTCGAGGCAGCAGAGAAAGGCGGGCGAAGAGTGAGGGATCGCTTCCATAGAAGCGCGCCGGGGACAGAGCCCGAGGGCCGTGCAGGTGGGGTTGCAAAGAAACCCAGGGGCGGGGGTGGCTCTTCGGAATTCAGGAAAGCAGGATTTGGAGCCTAAAGAGATGAATCAAATAGAGAACAGCATTTTGAGAAATAGTGTCTGAGACTTGCTGGGTTAAAAATGCCTGTAAGAAAAGACGGAACATCTCAGGTCATTCATCTCAGAGTGGACCCAGAGACCCCAAGAGAGCTGATGCATACACGAGGCCCAAGGAAAGACCCTCAGGGGGTGATGGGGCCCTGAGTCACACTGTCACCGGGAAAAGCAGCAGGGCCAGCGCCTGGGGCTCAGGGGTGAGGCTCAGTGACCAGGGTGGGCATGGCCAAGACAGTGTTGAGCAAAACAGGGACCAGGACAAACCACTTCCCAAGGGCCAGGGGAGAAGAGAGGGTGACCTTGCCTTTGTTTTAAAGAAACAGAATTGAAAGTTCTAAGATACTGGTCTTGAAGTGTAGAAAATTGGAAGTAATCGATCAACACCTATGTGCACATATGGAAATAGCATTTGCTGGAAATCAAGCAGGCGGGGGGAGGAGGGGATGGATAAATTCACACCTAATCGGTTCAATGCACACCATCTAGGGAATGGGCATGGTACAAAAGCAATTTATGTAACCAAATCATTTATACCCCTGTAATATTCTGAAATAAATTTAAAAAATAAAAGTCAGGCATAAATCTTTGGCCCAAAATAAAATAAAATAAAGACTTTTAAATGCCTACCGTTTAAAAAAAAAAAAAAAGTCTTCTTGGGTGAGGCAGGCACATTAGAGCAGAGATTGGTCTTGAACCAGGCGGTAGCGAGGAGAGCTCAGGCAGCCCCTGTCCTTGGTGCTGGAGTGCTCAGGTGGCCTCCCAGAGCAGAGCAGCTCGGGGTCCCCACTGTCTTCCAGGAGGATCAGCACCTGCCAGAAGCTGGTGACTGTCCCAGGTTCAGGAGGGGTTGGGATCCAGCCCGTGCTGTGTCAGCGGCAGGCTGTGTCTTACCAGCTCTGCGCCTTGGCCTGCTTGCCTCCCCCGCCCCCCAGTCTCATCTGTGAGGTGGGTGCCGCTGCACCTGCCTCAGAGGACTGTGGCCTGCGAGGATCCCTCAAAGGCCACGGGCTGCCTCTGGCTGGAAGGTGCCCCTGCCCGGGACCACGCAGTTGCACCCTCCTTCAATCCCACTTCTCATGTGCTCACGTGACTTCATCTCCCTTTTGCTCCCAGCAGGTGCCATTACATGTTATCATGTATGTGTCATGTGATTATTGGTGAATATATTGATTAATGCATTTCACCTCCACCAGACTGGAAGCTCCTTGGGTCCCCTGTGCTTAGTAGGTCTACTTTGGCCCAGTCCGTTTCTCCATCACCTGGCACCGTGCCTAACATGTGGCAGGCACTCCATGGATACTGATGAATACTCTGTAAGAAGGGAATACATTTAAAACACTTTACTCATTGTCCAGTACATAGTCAATGTCTAACAAGTGGTAGCTTATAGTATTGCTCAAACATGCATGAAAAATAAAATGCCTAAAACCATATATGTTAGTTGAACTACTTGTCCACCATTTAAGAGTCCTTGGTGTCCCCTCCCTTCCACAAGCTCTCCAAGGCAGGGATTGTGATTTGGGTGTCCCTGGTTGTCCAGCGCCCAGCACATTGCCTCACATGTGAAGAGCGTGCTATAAATACGTGTTATATTTAGTTTACATGCAATTGAAATCTAAGAATCATCTTTATCATCAACAGCATCTTTAAATGTACAAATTAATCGAACTCTACATAACCAAAATGGGAAAGCTCCTATCTATAAAGCTGGGTGCAGTCAGGATTAAGCGATGCCTTTTCCATCCTTCCTGCTCTACTTCATTCAGAGACAGGCCCAGTGCTGCGCCTTTTCTAGTGTCTGCCCCCCACCTCCTACTGGGCAGTTGTCCCCCTGCAGGCCCTAGTGACCCCTGAGAGCAGGGACTGTCTAACAAGCCCAGCACTCTGTCCCTGCACCCCGCATAGTGCCTGGCACATACACTAGATTCTCAACCTTGTTTTAGGCAATGGTGAAATCATCCCCAAAAAGATGCTTTCCTCTACTTTTTGTTAGTTTCCTAAGAAAGCAATATATTACCAACAATTAAAGTACTTAACATTCTTAACAGAGAGCACTTCTGCAAGTGGTCATTCAGTCTATGCTTGAGCAGTCCCAAAAATAGAGACTCACTAACCCCAGGGAAGCACACCTCTGCCTTTGGCCAGCTGCGACTCCTACAAGTTCTTACATCTATTGCACCAAGACAGACTTTCCTGAATCCAGTGGCCCTGTTGCCACCCCCAAACACCCTTTGGGCGAATGATACCTTGTCCAGGATTTGAAGACAGATGACTCTCCTGGGCCTTCTGTGTGCAGGAAACATGAAACATCCCAAATCCCTTTACTTGTCTGCTGGCCCTCCCACTCTGGTCGTGCCCAGTGGCAATCCCCAGGTACCACCGGACCAGGTGCAGGCACCGTGGAGCTGTTGCGTCTCTCATTCAGGATCTTCTTCTTCTCTTCCTGTCACCCACAATTGCTTGGGTTGCTTTGGTTGTCACGTTGCTTGGCTGCGAGTGACTACTGCTTGTCCTCCACCTGGGCCCATGAGCCCCTTTAAAGAACCCCTTTCAGAATCTTGTCCTGGGGACCCCAGATAACCAGTCCGCAGTTTGCTGCATCCGCTTCCTTCCCTTCTCTGGAACAGCCTGCCCGTGCCCCCGCTGGTCTTCCCGCGTCTCCCCTCTCCACAGCGCCTCACGGATGGTTGAAGGGGCTTCAGCACCTTGGCTAGCTCCCCCGCATCCCGGAATGTGACCAGCCCGGCCAGGAAGCACAAAACTCTTCTACAGCAGGGTGCTCTCTTCCAGCCCTTCTCTCCCTGAGGATTATTCTCCTCCATGAAGAAGACAGAGCTTTCTCTGGGTCCCTGTGCCTCCCTTCTATTAGCCAACACAGTAGGCCTGGTCCTTCTTCAAGCGACCTCGTCATTTCTAAACCTTTTGTGTAATTCTTGTCTCCAGAACTTTCAGTGACCCTTACTCATTCTGGCCGTTGGCCTCTGACAGCATTCCTGCTGTGACCTGCCATCCTCCACACTTGGGGTGTCTGGCCCCCAGGGTGGGCTCCCTGGCAAGCACCCGGTATAACCACACTGGCTTCCATGAGCTCCCCAGTCCTTTCTTCACAGGGGTTATTTGGAACTGCAGAGGCAGGGTGGGACTCTGAGCTTCCCAGCCTGGTCTTATGCCACTGGTCCCCCTGGGGCATGGCATGGAATCCTGCCCACATTTCCAGCGAATGCTTCTGGTAACTCCCTTCTAAACCAGGCTGCAAGACTGACCTATACAGGTCAGTATATACTGACCCTCTCAGTCTTACTTTCTGCAAACTCAGAGATGCTACAATACTTCTAGGCCAAAGCTCCCTTCTCTTGCATTGCATCAAACTATTTCTCTGCATTGCTCCTCCTCATCTGTAACCAAGTCAAGAACTTGTTAGAAGGTCTTCTAAGCACAGGAGACTTTCAGCAGGTGTCTGGAAATGTTGAAATCCAGTTTCATTAGATGTCCTCAGAGAATATGTGCCAGTCATACGCTGTAGGAAAGTGATCTTAAGCTTAGGGGTAACTCAAATCAGGTCAAATTCCAGTCCTACATCTTACCAGCTATGCAACAGGGCCTGAGTTTCTTGACCTTCACAAAAAAAATAAAAATCCCTTCCTCGGCAAGATGTTATAAAAATTTAATCAAATAAAACAGCCTGTCCAAACTGTACATCAGAATGACCCAGAAAGAGAGCTGTTTTAAAGGCACAGGTTTCTGGCACCCTCCCCCAGAGTCTGATTCCGTAGGTCTAAAGCACAGTTGTCAAAAAGCCCCGAGGTGCTTCCAATGTGCCCACAGATTTGGGGACCGCAGAAGTCACGTTTTAAAATGCCTAGCACAACTCCTTGATGGGAAGATGGAATTGGAAATTGAACTATAAATATGACCAGGAAGAATGTACCATAGACAAAATAAAGAAACTTCTTAGGAACAAGTCACAAACAGAAATGTATGCACAAAAGTCCAAGAACCTGAGGATACCAGAGTGAATGGGGGTGTGTGGTAAGGCCACAGGCAGGAAGGACAAGGAATGGAATTCAGGGATTTGCAACAGGTCTCCTGGCCCAGTGATGGGCGTGGGTGGTGGTGGTTTCTAGAGGCAGAGAGTGAGCAAAAGTAACATCAAGGGTGGTTTATGAGTCACACTGGAAGATTGTTTTAGAAGAGGACTAGTTTCCAAGGCGTGGGCTGGGCTAAAGCAACCTCCAAGGAAAGGATGCCGAAGCCCCAGTGACTGCAAGATGAGAGCTGTCCCCTCCCTGCCTTGACCCCTCATACAGCTTGGGTTGGCGCCAGGAGAAGGTGGTCAACAGACATCCACATACCCCTTCAGGCTGTCCGCCACTCCCAGACACAACTCCAGGGAAGACAGCTATGCCTTCTTTGGCACTGTCTGTTCCAGAAACTTCCATGTTGCCTGAGCAGAGCCATCAACCACCGCAAGTGTCAGCTTCCTCCTGGGGCTAGTTAGCAAGTGTCTCTGCACCTGGCAGCACCTGGGGTTCCTCCCCGTCATCCTAAGCATCTTCTCCACGAGGCTGGCTTTGTCTTTGTGGACAAGGCTCCTGTGTCTGCGCCATCGCACTGGTGTAAAATCTCCCCCCTCATTTGTCCGCTATCGAATCACATTCTTCGCATCCCTCCTTGTTTGAATTTTTGCCAAATCTTCTCTTTCTGTGTCATGTTCTTCTACCTCCAATCTCCCTGGCTCAAAGGATGCTTTTCCTCTTAACCCCAAGATTAATCATCAGTTTCTATTAGGCTCCATTCCTTGGGAAGAACTTAGAGCATTCAGAAGCAGCCTTTAAGCTACATAGTTTTGTCTTCAAGTGCGGAGAATTGCTTGCATTTGTGTTAACCCCTGGGCAGGGCAGCCCCTGCACTGCCACACTCGCCATTGGTGTGATGATGTGAGCGGCCTACTCCCAAGACTCGGAGGTCTTTGCATTTGCCACTTATTTGTTCATCTGTTAAACACGCATTTATTATTTGTCTACTCTGAGCCAGACACTGTGCTAGCAAAGGGACACGAAATTGAAAATGGGGAATGTGGCTTCTGCCCTCCTGGAGCTTAGACTCCAGCAGGAAACACAGATTATCCGTGAAAGACTTACACGTTTGATGAGCTCCACTGAAGAGGAGCCTGGGGTGGTGGGAACATGGGAGCATCTTCTCTGTCCACTGTCTTGGGGGTTCTTTGCTCTTCCACCACCAACACCAGCTCTTGACCACCCAGCCCCCCCATCAACAACTGCCCAGGCTCTTTGATATAAGAACCATTTACTGGCATTCTCTGCCTTGGTTGAGCCCCAAAATCACCAGGTACAAACTGTCACGGATTCAATGATAATGCTCCACACTAGGCAGGTGCTGTGGTTGAAATTAGCTGTGGCTGAAAATAATTCCTACAGCAAAAAATTGAGACTACATGATTTCAAAAAGTAGGATTGAGAAATATGTTTGGTAAGCAGGGTTTATACTGGAAACTGAGGTTGGTTCCTGTGGGATTATCTCATTTTCATCACTCTCTATCTGGGAAAGAAAGGCTCTGATAGGGCTCAAGGTGGTTGCTGGTTTTCAGATACCTTTCAGAACGAGGGATTTGTGGGGGCTGAGAGGTAAGTGTGTCCTGACCACACTTCACTTTATCGGCTGTACAATGAGTGCCCACAAGTGGTCGTTTTCCACTCCAATGGCCTGAGCCACAGCCACTGCATTTCTCCTCCGTGACCTTCCCCAGATCTGCTTCCTCCAGCACCCCTCCCTGAGCCCTGCTGGCCTCCCACCGTCCGTCCCCACAGTGTGGGTGACGTGTGTGGGAGGTCACATCCCTTTTGACTGCCAGCTCTGCCAGAAAACTGGGAACAGCGCATAGAGAAGTCACTTGGGGTGTCATTGCTCTTTCTTTCCTTCTTTCTTTTCTGTTTTTAATTCCTACTTGTGAACTTTCAAAGGCAGAGAAAAAAAACTCACGTCTCTATCTCTTCTTTTTTGAAAAACAAAACCCAAAAGACTCCTGGGATTCTGCTCAGAGAACCAAAGATGTTTCCCCTCAGCTGAACTCGGCCACCATCATTGATATCCACCCTTCCTCCACCTACAGCATCCGCATGTACGCCAAGAACCGGATTGGCAAGAGCGAGCCCAGCAACGAACTCACCATCACAGCGGACGAGGCAGGTGCGTGGCGCTGGGTGGAATCGCGCTCCGGAGGAGCCAGGGAGCTAACTCTTGAGGGCTCAGATGCTTAAATGCAGAAGCAGACCTTTGCCCACGCTGGGTGGAGGTCTTTGATGCGTGCTCTCCATAGTTCCATGCCCTAGAAAAAACGCGGCCAGCATCTTACTTTGAAGGCACTGCTCTTCAAATAGAATTTAGTTCAAGGTTCTCATAGCCAAGACTTAAAAGAAAGACGCATGAGGCTAACAATCTGGTGAGATTCAAAGAATCATGCCGTTTTACAAGTCCTTTGTTTGGACTTACGGAATCCAGGTTGAGGGGGGACGCATGAGTGTGTTTCTAGCCTAAGACCCTGTGCAGTCCAGTGTGGGAGGGAAGGAGGAACATTTAACTAGGTAACAGTAGGCACCTGTTCTGTAGGGGGAGGTGGGGGGTGCAGATTATTTTATTGACTAGAAACCTCAATGTTTTAAAATGAATTTATTGTTCTTTGTCCTATTACAAAGAATTTCATATTCAGTGTTAAAAATCACAAGATAGAGACAAGCATTTTGAAAAAGGCTAAACAGCTTGCATCATCCACCTAGAGCATGTTGATATAACCTACTAAGCCATTGTTGCGACCTGTTTCATCTCCCATGCACTTGCATGCGCACAGACGTGCACAAGTGTATGCACTCCCCTTAACACTGTGGTCCATTCCTGGTTCCTGGGGGTGAAATTAACTGGTTTGCAGAGGACTGAGCAGTTAGGCAGTGGTGCATAGATGCTGACGGTCAGCCCACCTCCTGACAGGAGAGGAAGCCACTGCCCTTGGGCTTCTCTGAGGAGAAACGTAAGGTGCCAATGATGCCCGGCTCACGTCTTGAAGGGAAAGGTGTGTCCAGCTCCCAACCCCTCCTTTCCTTTTGGCTCTGCCCACAATCAGAGCTAATCAGCCACTCCTTACTGCGGTGAGTTGGAAGCTTAGTCTCAGACCTCTGTTTCTCCATCATCACAATTCAGGTGATAACATCCTCCCCAGATGACCAAGAGTTGAAACAAAACCAGAGATTTGTTTCAGCTTTCAGTAGGCATTGTTCTTGACTTTCTTCCTACCACCTCCTTCTCTGCTACCCTTGTTAATGATGTCCAAGTAGACATTGAACTTGCATATCTCTTAAGTACTTTTCTACAATTTGTAATGGCATCTCCCACCATTTATGTAACAAATCCCATATTGCTGGACATGTCAGGTGTTTTCAAATTCTCATTATTATAAACACCACTGTGATAAACATCCTGGTGGTATCTTTTGCAATTTCCAGGATCATTTTCTTATGTTAAATTCCAAGAAGTAGGATGGCTGGATCAAATCAAATGCAACCTTTTAACTCTTTTGATATATGTAGTCAGCGTTATCCTCACAGGAGTAGGTTAAAATGTGTAATTCTTCCCAACCGCCCACGAGTGCCTATATCCCAATTCTGGAAGACACCCCTCCTTGAACATTGTTTTCAAGTGTGGCCGACAGAATGGCCTTTATGCTCAAGTGTCTGAGGGTGAGCCACCACTGTTGCTGGGATACTCTCTGCGTCAATTCTCGTCTGCAAGGTGAACATAATGATGCCTTTTTCTTCTTTACACAGACATATTTGATTGTTGAGAAAAACATTCCCAGCTCTAAAAGTACTTTGCATTTCTCAGAAATAAGTGGGAAATGAGCATTAATGTGCTCTTGCAAAAATAGAATCTTACTGAATTATTTATTTAAACAGCCCCCTAACTTCCTGGCGTTTTATTATACTGGATATTTAGGGAAAATAAGCTGTCCCTATCTTTCACCCCAAAATGTCATCTTTGACTCCCTGCTCAGCCTTCTCCTTTCCTCCCCGCCCCTTCTGCAGTCCTGCCGGATCCCGACAGCCACCCCAGGATGATTGCATTCTTCCTGGGGTGCACGTGCAGCTGCTTCCCTGATTGCCGCTATTAGTGCTGCTGTTGTTGCTTTTCATTTCGTTTCCTCTGTGACCTCCGCTGCGGCTGGCAGTTGCCATGGCAGCGTCTCTCTCCCCAGCCAGGAGGCCAGGTGAACAGCCCCGGGTTGCTAGTGTGCAGGGCAGCTGCCTGGCATCTCTGCGGACAGATGCAGGCACCGCCTCCCTGGATCCCCGGCAGGCCTTTTGGATTTTACCTGGCGCTGGCCGGGGCAGCCCCAAAAGCCTCTCTCCTTTAATATTCAGATGAGCTAAGGAGAAATGAATGGAAGGGAACAGATGAGCAAAGGAACACTACAGAAATAGAACTTGTCTTTGTCTGGGTGCACAGGTTTGCATGACTGAAATGAAAAGATCATTCCCCATGTGTGACTCACATGGGCCGAGTGCAACCACCCTGACCACAGACACCCTCGCTGGGTTGCCGCGGGAGCTGTGGACACTGCCGCCACTTCCCGGCAGGCAAGCCCAAAGGCACAGCTTTTTAGGGCCGCAGCCATCTCGAGGTGACCTTTTCCCACCCTGCAGCTCCCTTTCGCCCCAAATAAGAGGTCACCTCTCAAGCAGTGAGAGTCTTCCGATGGAAACTTCTGGGACTTATTGACCCACTCGCTTTGATCGTAATGTAGTGCCTGCGTCTTGGGCACCAGAGCTCCCCTCTCACCACCCACCTGGCTGGGGAAGTGGGTCTGTGGGGTGCTTGGGTCTGGGTGTCCCCCACAGTATGTGTGAGATGAATATTTATAAACACAGCTCAAAGGACTGTCCAGCACGGGTCTTACAGTGAACAAAGTGTGTGTGTGTGTGTGTGTGTGTGTGTGCTGAGAAAATATATGGTGGATTAAACCCTGCTGAAATGGTGAAGGGTGTTATTGACTGAATTTTGATGCCCCCCAAATTAATGCATTGAAGCCTAATTCCCAGTGCAATAATATGAAGAGGTGGGGCCTTCCGGCGGTGACTGGGTTACGAAGGTGGACCCTCAAGAATGGGATCAGTGCCCTTATAATGTAGACCTGAGGGAGCTCATTTGTCCCTTCCATCATGTGAGCACGCAGGGAGGAGGCACCATCTATGAACCGGAAGAACCAGCCCTCTCCAGACGCCGGCCTGCTGGCCCCTGGACCTTGGACTTCCCAGCCTTTGTAAGAAATACAGCCCCTGTAAGAAATGAATTTCTGTTGTTCACGAGCCACCCAGTTTAGTGTATTTTGTTGCAGCGGCCCAAAAGGACCGACTGACTAAGACAAGTGCTTCATAAAGAAAAGTAGAGAAAATGAGAGGGTAGAACTGGAAGGCGGGGAAAACACGAAGGGAGAAAGAGTAAGACCCTCCGTCAGCGCTCCAGCGCCGACCAGCGCCTAGTGGTGTGCAAAACTTTTGAATTAGGTGTCATTTTTTTTAATCTGGAAATTTCAGATCAACTAAATTTTGAGTTGTTCTTGAGTTCCTGCTTGGCAGCAATGAGCTGGTGTTAAGCATGTAGTGGTCACCCCTAAAGCTGGCCATACACCCCCAGTGAACCATAGCTCCACCCTACTTTCATTTAGGGTCAGCAAGCTATTAATACAACCTGTGGGCCAAATCCCGCCTATAGACCTCAGACTAAGAATAGTTTTTACATCTTAAGAAGAAGAAGAACATGCAATAGAGACTGCATGTGGCCCACAAAGCCTAAAATATTTATCATCTCACCCTTCACAGAAAAAGTTTATGATCTCTGGCTAAGTCTTGCCACCGCAGGCATTTGGGTTTCAGATTCCTGCTGTGTCCAATGCAAAGCATCATCAAGAAGGAATCACTGCCAAGTTTACACAGCATCCCTACCTACTGTTGGAAAATATCATGGTTCCAATGCCACAATACTGCTTATTTTCATGCAAAAGTGCACGAATGCATTATTATACCACTTTAATGCACCTGACCTCAGAGAGCAGCCATGAAGCCAAGATCACACTGTTTAGCACCGTCTTCTCAACTCCTAATAACAACTCTTATTCCCCCAAAGAAGGAGAAGTCACGAGAGTAAGTAGAAACACTGTCAGAGTCTGTGAGATCAGCTCTTAATGGACCAGAAGTGCGTCTGACCCGCCAGGTCTCTTTGACAGGATCAGCCACGCGCACACACAGCTGGCCCTCGCCAGACCGGCTTCCCCATTAGCAGCTGCCCCATGAAGGTCGCATGTCACTTAGTGCCATGTGACCGAGTTTGGAGTGGCTGCTCCCTTCATCATTTTCATTATGAATCTGTGCATAGAATGTGGAAGTTCAATTACACGGGAACTCGTTGAAACAACACTGAATTTTCACAGGCCATCAAGAATGGAAGGTCTGGATTATGAAAGGTCCTGACATGGAGTCATCGGGTGTCCAGTGGATCTGGCACTAAGTTACATCCTTGCATCACCTCTCATCACGTTGCAAAGCAGCGGCGGTTCTGGTCTGGTAGAAGTTTCCAGCATGCTCAACTGGAGCTGAGGGGGAGAGGCTAGAATGAGGGCTGATGGCGTAACAGGCATGAGCGCGGTAAACAAACACAGGGGTAGTGGTGCGTGTCAGGGCAGAGTGTGGCATCGATGTATTCTTCAGTAAGAGAGTCAAAGGCACAGCATCTGTCCAGTGAGAAAAACCAGGCACAGCCTGCACCTGATGGAGCCGTCAGCAATCTGCTTTTATACGTTGTTATTCTCCTCCGCCTTCCTTGTAAAGAAATTTTGGAAAGTAAACCTAAAGAAATCATCAGCCTCCCTGCTGTTTCTCATACACACTAAGTATATGATTACTGGTTATCCTGGAAAGTTCTGGAATGGTCTGGGATGTTCTTCCTTCCCCTCTCTTAGCACTTTGAAGTTTCTGTTCAGATATCGTCTTCTCAATAGTCCTGTCCTGACCACCTTATTAAAATTCAATCCACTGCCCTTTCTGGCACAGTTGGTCCTCTCTCTCCTCTAACACTCTCCTTTCAAACATGTATCACCACCCAATATACCATGTAAATTATTGATTTACTTTTTTTTTTTTTTTGTGAGACAAAATATCACTCTGTTGCCCGAACTAGAGTGCCGTGGTGTCAGCCTAGCTCACAGCAACCTCAAACTCCTGGGCTCAAGTGATCCTCCTGCCTCAGCCTCCCAAGTAGCTGGGATTCCAGGCACACACCACCACGCCCCATTAATTTTTTTCTATTTTTAGTAGAGATGGAGTCTTGCTCTTACTCAGGCTGGTCTCAAACTCCTGGCCTCAAGAAATCCTCCTGCCTTGGCCTCAAGCAATCCTCCTGCCTTGGCCTCCCAGAGTGCCAGGATTACAGGCATGAGCCACTGCACTCGGCCTGATTTACTTTTTTTATGGTCTATTTTTTGGCCAGGAATAGTTGTCTAATTAAATAAATAGTTTAAATGAATGAGCTAAATATTTATTCAGTAGTTACAGCTGTTCTTCATTTGATTTTAATTTTTGCCAAACACTATCTTGGTACCCTTTGCCCAAAAAAACATGCCTCTCATCCACCCAACGTCTGCGGAAGACGAACACATGATTGTGAAATCGTGCAGCTGCACCTCCCTATTTTATTAATTTATTCCACTTTTGTAACCCCAGTCTCTGCCTAGTTTAGGACCTGGTGCATTGTAGGCCTCAGTAAATCCCCCGACAAGGAAACCAGAGACAGAAATGCGGGCGTGATTCCCGCATGGGTGATTCCACCCAGTTGAATAAACAGTGAGGCCCCAAGATCCAGCTAGAAGCCAGGACGTTGACACATGGGGAGGGAGGGGTCCCTCTGAGAGCAGAATGGAGCCCAAGGCTTGAGTCTCAATGGGGACGCAGGGACTGTCCGAGCAGCAGGAGAGGAGCCGGCGCAGGAGGGACAACGGACCAGAGGCAGCCACCCATGAAGGCCCAGGAGGAAGCAGGAGAGGAGATCCACGGGTTTGGCAATTAGGAGGCAGCCGTCTGTCATCGCTGTGCTTTCAGCCAAACAGAATTAGTGAAAGGTACCTTGCCTTTCCCCTTGCAAGAATGCTAGAAATTGTAAATATAGTCTTCACTTAGTACTGCGTCACAAATGGAATGGTTTCGACTGCTGTAGAAGTGCAGAGATCATTTATTTTGGAAAATCATTTCCATTGTTAATCGTTACCTCTATAGCTCTCCATTATTGATCCTCAATACTTTTTGCACTGGGAATTCACTCTCCCTGGGATTGTAATTTTAAAGAAATTATCTGCAATGAGATGAGAATGTATGAAACAATTACAGCTCAGGAACTGTATGGAAAGCACTAACCTTCTGAAAGAAGACTAAATTTTTTTATAATTTAAAAAATTTTTCTTAGAATGTTTTAGAAACTTACAGCAGAAAATTTAGTGTCCTTTGTAAAAAAACAAGCAAACCAAAATAACCTCCCTAATTATACTGGGCACAGACCTAATGTGTATGTATAAATTATATTCTTTTGGGTGGTTTGGACTGTTTCTGTCACTTTTTTTTTTAGGTTGTCTTTTATTTTATTACAGAATATTTGATTTTTTCCATCAAATCTATTTGCTACTGAGTATTTTTTTTTTGCTATGCTGAATTGTAAATATACTGTTTTTTTCAGAGAAGAGTGCATCCAAGTGCATTCACTTTCGGAAACAGGCAGACCAATACATAATTACTAACAAACCACCGAAGTACGGCTGGGCTAAGTGATAAAGGTGTTATGTTCTTAAAAATGACAGATCTATCCTAGAAATAGGAACTGTCCCCCTCTCTCCACTTCACTGAGGACCTTCATAAAACAACAGACGAGACCGGAGCAGCAAATTGTCCCCAGTTCATGATGACATCATGGACTTTATGTTTTCTGATAGGATCAAGGGCATTTTTGTAAACACTGTACTAGTACCTTCGTTTTAATTATCAATCTATCTCAACAAGAAAGTAAAGGCTGTGACTACTGTCGCTGTCATCCCAAGAAGGCCACACCGAAGGCCACACCCAAGGGATTCAAGTGTCCCCACATTGCCTCTGATCTCCAGCAGACTGACTTCTTGTTCAATTCCGTTAACACAATTAAATTAAAATAACCGAGCATTAGTGCAGCTGTCAGACCTCAAAATAATTTTTAAAGAAGGATTTTTATGGAGGAAGCGTATGCTTCTCAACGACTACAGAATTATCCGTGTGGGAGAGAAATCTGTTCCATGGGTTTTTATTGGATCCGATATCAAAAGTTTCGTGCATAAAGGGCCTGACCCTGCGAGCAGAGATTAGATTCAGAGCTTTAACAGTAATTATCGCAGTTAGCTGGACGCCGGGCTCTGCCTCGGTTTCTGTTCCGGACATTAACTTCAGCACTAGCAGAGCCTTTGCACTTTTGAAATCAATAAATCCGAGAGGCGGCAGTACCCCAGGTAAGCGTCGGCCCCGCGGACCTGCTGGGGAGAGGACCTGCTCAGCGTTTCAGCGACCTCAAATTGCTTCGCCCCTTCAGAGCAAGGACCGACTCTGAGCTCAGGACCTGATGCCACGTAGAGTCTGCCGGGTAACCAGAGACGTGCAAAGACTGATGTGCTAATGTATGCACAGCACTGTGGCAACAGGGTCCCGAGCCCAGGTGGGGATAACCGCCGTGGGGGGCCCAGGCACTGGCAGGAAACTCTGATGGAGGCAGAAGAAGGCTTCAGGGCAAAGGCTCCGATTGCCCCGGAGTCAAGTGTGTTTGGGTTCCGTAGAGACATTGGCTCAAAACTTCCTCCTCCTCTGAAAGAAAGGAAACCAGCTTCCCCCGGGCCATGCCCTCCCCCAGTCTACCGTTTATCTTTAAGGCAAACCTACCCTTCCTCTTACTTCCAAACTCTTCAAAACTGGCTTATATCCACTGCGTCTGCTTTCTTATCTTACACATGCTACTCAACCTTCTACAGATGTCCAGGGAAATGGATGACTCTTCTGTAATTCAGCAGTGATTTCAAAACTGTCAATCCTAAAACATTCTGTAATTGAAAGGGGTCTCTCCCTGTGACTCCTCTGTGATCATTCGCTTCTGCATCTCAGATCCCTGAGTACCCGTGGGTTTGTCTTGCTGTCTTCCCCTCAGTGTGTGCATCTGATGGCTCTGATTTCATTCTGAACTCTCAGTGGGCAAAAGGTTTCATATCTCTCAGTTCCACACCGTGCACCTAGCACGTGCACATTCCTAATACATGCCGGTCTGCTCTAACTGGAGTGCTTGTGGAATTGTCGCTCAGCGACTACCCAGGGGCTTGCAAAGCCTTTGGAAGCAGGTGGGTGCAAGTGGCCTGCTTTGTTTCCTCCTCAGCTCTGCTTCTGCCACCTGTGGCTAGAGCCTCTGCTTCCCAAGGGGTTTCAGTCAGAAAGTGTGGGGAACTAGCGATCAAAGAGACCCAGAGACAGAAGAACCCTGACTAGTTTTGCCCCAACTAGCTCTGAGCAACTGGAGTAACCCCAGTAATCCATCCCTAACAGAGCTTCCAAAGGGAAGAGAAGGATCTTCAACACACACCATAGACAGAGTTTTATAAAAGAAATTTTGTTTTACAACTTTCTATTGTACCCCTTAACTTGCCCAAAGTTGGGGTTGAGTAATAAAGTTGTCAAAGACATGGTGAGGAGCAATACGATGACAGGTCTCAAGATTCATTTCCAGAAGAACAAATAAATACAGGGAAAACTTTGCACACAGTGACTCTGCAAAATCGGTTTTTCCTGCTACCACCGAAAACTTACCTCCCTGTGCCAAACTCGAAGTGTCTTCTAGGCCCACGTGTGGTTGTGTAGGTTTCAACCTATGCTGGAACGCATTTCTAACCTGCCTGTGGGTTTTCTGGTCCTTACAGCTCCTGATGGGCCACCTCAGGAAGTTCACCTGGAGCCCATATCATCTCAGAGCATCCGGGTCACCTGGAAGGTAAACCAAGCAAACATTTGTATTCCTGGCACTTTTGCCATGGGGGAGCCCTTCACTCATGTTAAGTGCTGTGATTGCAAGACACTAACATTTTAAGAAACTTTTATTTTTCAAAATTATATTAAAATCCCTTTTATTTTAAAGTCAATATTTCTATTCACATTTTGAATACTTTTACAGCAAATCCTGTGTCTACAGAGAATAAAATTATGTGTCATTTTTCATTCTTTGAATCTTGATCATGGTCCAAAGTATTGGTCACCGTGCAAATTGTGATACTGATGTCCCTGACTGTACTCTCTAGCTTCCACCCAGTGAACGCTTTACCTAATTGCTTTTTCTAAGTGGCAAAACATGGTGTGGTCGAAAGCTGGCAGAAAGCAGAGAAGTCTTAGCTGGGCCACTAACTAGCCATGTCCTCAAGCAAGCCCTTAATTTCCTTGCTGCAGAAATGAACTGTTGCATCTGCGGTCTCCCAAGGCAGCGCTACCCCGAGTGTGGCCCTCGGATGCAGACTGGCTCTGGCTAGCTCAGTGCTGGTTGCCAACTGCAGGGAGAGAAAAAAAGCTTGAGTCGTAGTGTAAACAGCTTCATCACTAAGCATATCGTTTTGCTCAGCAGCCGTGGTTTCCATAGCAGACTTTCTCAATGAAGGAAGCAGTGTTGATTCTGCTGCAATCTTGTCACACATTAGCACTTGGGGGCACCCCTAACCCCACGACCTTCCAGACAGTACTGTGGCACTGACCCGGTAGGTGAAACTACCTTGGGAATTAGTCATCCTCTTGAATGTGCTCTTGGAGATGACTAGCTTGACCCGATTCCATTTTCTCTAGAGTGTTATTATCAGAGCAGCAGCTCTGTAAGATCGCACTTACTGTTCTAGTTCTGGATTTCTCTCACTGCATGCAATATTTTTCTTCTTTCCTCATCTTTTTTTCTGTGTCCTCACTCAGAGAAGAAGGCAGCTAAGAACCACAGTGAGGTCTTCAAATGACACACTTCTTGTAACCATTGCACCTGTTTATTTGTTTTGTTTTCTTTCTAGTATTGGCTCTGTCATAAAATGACCAGCATCTATAACAAACACGGACTTTCATTGTCAGGGTGGAGACCACCTTTGGTATTAACACGGGGTAATGCAGCCAGCCCTTTTGTGTCAGCCTTTTTCAACCCCAGCCGATGAGTGATGTCTGCAACGGGCGCCTGACATGAGCGTTCAGCTGCAGATAGTGCAGGCTGAGGAGTGTGGGCAGAGGTGCCGCGGGCCTTTGTGAGCACGTCCACCCCCCGCGAGCATCACACACGCCGTATAAGAAAGGCACTCAGCAAGCCGTAACCCCACACGCATCCCTGCCACGCTGCAGACGGGATGCTGACTCACTCTGCCTTGAATTAAAGACGCTGTGAAGTTTCTCCCACTAGCCCTGCACATTCTCTTCTGCTTTGTCACTCAGAAAGACCAGGCATTACTGTGGCCTCGAATGCTCTTTGGGTCCTGCCTGATAGAGGTGTCTATCCACAGAATATCCAGCTCTGATGACTAAAAATGGAAACTCCTGAGGCTTTAAAAGGCATTGTGTCCTTTCTCTCTTTGTCGAAAGCACGGGCAAAAGTCGGTAAATTGCAGTTAAATTTCTTCTTCGTGCTGAAAGGATGAACATGTTGTGGGCTATGGAGAGGAAGCCTGGCTCTCATTAGATTGCGAACGGATTGTGATATGTTGTTGGTGGAGGATGTGATCCATCCCAGTGCAGTGGGCCCTGCAGTGTGGCCTGTCAGCAGGCGGCGCGACTGTAATCTAACTGCCTAACGAGGAAGGACCGCCCTGTCGCCGGCTTTCCATTGCACGTTGGCGTATTTATGTAATGAGCTTCTAAAGCCATCACTGATTCAATCAAATTGTGTGCTAGTGTGCATCGTCTAGGGTGTGTGTAAAGTGCAGTACATTGCATACAACACGCCTCTGTTCTGTGAGGTTAAAGTTCAGAATATGCATGTCGTGGAAGGAGACTTCAGAGGAAAGGGGAAGGAAGGAGGAGGTAAGGAAAGACACAGAAATAACGTCGGCCCTGAAGAGGGAGCCCCACATCCGTCAGCCAGGGTGGATACATGGGGAACAGGGGGCTGCCGAAGGTGGGATGGAGGAGAGAGGAGCTCTGGGGTTCTGATGAGAAAACAGACATTTTAGGCCCCAAACTTCTTAAAGGTAAGGGGCACCCTCGCGGCCTTTCTGTAACACTGCAGATAGATATTAAATCCATTTAATTATCATTGCACACACAACACTTCTGTAACAACACCTTCTATTGACCAAAATAAACACCTGTCCCTTTTTATTTTAGTTATTTCTTTCATGGTTGCCATGACCTACCGAATGCGGCCCAATCCCATAGTTCACTCAAGGTCACCCGACGTCGGGCTGCAGCACCCAGACTCCTGACTCAGGTTCATCGTCCCCAGGGGCCCCTGCCCATCCGGGTGGCAGGCCCACAGGTGGCATCTTTCCTGTCATGCCCACCTCTCCTGCCCAGTCCTGCTTCTTCAAGGCTCAGGTGTGTGTGATTCTCGCCATGAAGTCCGGCGAATCTCCAAAGTGGAATTCATAGTTCATCCTCCGTGTTACCTGTTGCTCTTGGCAATGGCTCAGTGAGGCCCCCATCCCGTGGTCTCTGCTGCTGTTCCGCAAGTTCCTTAAAGGCAGGGAGAGGGTCTTATCCAGCTCTGAACATGTTGTATGAATAGATGAATGAAAGAAGCAGTGAAGGAGTGAGTGAGTGCCTACGTGAGTTGGGAATGAAGAGACAAGTGTCCCGTATATGATAGTCTTGGGAGCATTCGGCATCTGAGCTCTTAGGTCCCCAAACAGCAGACTGTAAAATGCGATGGTCTCACTCATGATACAGTGAAAGACCCCAGGCTGTACAATGGTAACACCCAAAGGTGTGATCCACGCTCAGTGTACCAGACAGACCAACCACTTTGCATACAAGTTTTGACTGTAATTTATTTAAAAGTAAAGGGCAGAAATGGTCCAATAAATTCGTGGTGAGTTTTATAGGAGACAGGCATCCGCACATCACAGGTGTAAGCCCACAGGGAGATGTCCAAGAACCAGTACCATATTTGATGTCTATATTATCCAAAATGAAGGTCAGAAAAGGTTCTTAAATACTTTTACATATTCTGAGTTAGATAAAAATGAGAGCTGATGTCTTAACAGAAACTCAAGAGACCATGCAAGTGGTTCTAAATAAAATAGAAATAAAATAAATGACATAAAGTTTCATTTCCTACCTGCTGCTTCTCATCCTTTGAAAAACAAACAGGTCTGCATAAGCAAATGCAATGTAATTTACAGCACATTTTATTTCTGATTTGAAATAAGAAAGAATTGTTGAAAGCTACAGATTATTGATAGCATATATTTGATAAAGTGCCTGAAAATATAGAACTAAAGAATTCTTTGAATTTTCAGAAAATTCCAATTTTAGTCTATCCTCAAGTATGTCTTTTAACAGTGCCTGTCACCTTCTCTTGTGGTCAATTTCAGAATCAACTGACCCCCTTTTTATGCAAATTGAGAACAATTTAATTCTAGTTATTGGCCTGTGTATGTGTGTATTGCCACAGCCAGTCACAAAATAAAAACATTATTTTGAATATTTAATTATTATAGACATCTCAAAACATTTATCCAGAGAAAACAATTTAATGCAGAGATATTTCCTATTGATGTAAACTTTTTGTTGTTGCTTTATTTTTGCTTTAAATGAGGAATCTTTGTAGAACCACAGGCTGTCCTCAAAATATGAAATTTTCAATTGCTTAAATACTGCTGTGCTGAGAACAATTATCGAACTGATGACTCAGAATAAAAATCCTGAGAATGATTTCACCACCTTCCTGCCCCTCGGTATCACACCATCTGGCTGAGAATTTTATTTAGAATGAGCAGAATTCTCATTTAGATTTACAAAAGAGAGGTATTGTTTCCATAAAACATTAAAACTGAGTATTTAGGGATTTAATTAAATTTCAGCAATCCGAAGAATACTTTTAGCCAGAACACCACATCTCCACAATCCCTAATAATTCCAACTAATTGAGGCATCATTACGACCTATTATGTTTCAGAGATGAGCTCATACGATGGGGAAACGGCTCAGTCTGTCATTTACAAACGAAATTGCCAGATTGCCAGTGGCCTCCGTGGTAATGGTTTAATGAACTGCAAGCTCTACTTGACTCCCACATTTAAATCCCTCTACCTCCAGGAAACAGCCTGGCACGTTGGAAATGGCAGCTCTAGAAGCACCTTCCAGCACCGGTGTTTCCTAGCTGGGGACAGCTCTCCTCCGGAGCATGTGCTCTCTGTAGGCACTGCGCTAAACCTTCGCATGCTTTATCTCAATTGATACGTGCGTGGGAGCGCCCAGTTTTGTGCCGAGGTAGATCCTAAAGTTAGAGGAACTTGTCCAAGGTCTGAAAGATCCTGACTGTCAGATTGAGACAGTCTGATTCTGCTTCCTGGGTTTCTACGCAATCAACAGGTCAATGAATATGAAGTGCCGGGATTATAGTTCAAGTATCATATGGCTCAATAAATGTTAATTCCCTTTACTATTCCTTCCAAGCTCATGTTATAAATTACACCCAACCCTATTAAAATTAGAGGAGACACACAAAATTTAAGTTTTGACCTACTGCCATTTTGTTTCCAAATCATAAACTTAACCTTAGAGAAACTCGAATAGTGAGTAAATACCCTTTTTTCCTGTATCAATTACAATTCAAAAAGGTTGCCTTGAAATACTTATTTTTACTTATTTTTTGAACTATCACTCTAATCTTTAGGCTATGAAAAATTACAAAGATTTGTATTTGCTTTTATGAACTAATCCATTGGTTCTAGTTTTGGTTTTAGAGCAGTTCTGTTTAAATTCCTGAAAACCAGCATGTCTTATAAATACTCAAGGAGTTGGTGGCCCTTCGCATATTAACAAGTCTAACCTCTCTCCCTTATAACAAGAAAAGAAAAAAACAAAACTGATTTCAAAGTCTCTTGGTCATCCACATAGAGTGAGATTGTTCTCTCTCAGCTTCCTAAAGTTTTCTAGACTCTGTGAGGGCTGAGGATGTGTCTTGCTTGTTCTTATACCTTCTGTAGGAGTGCAATAAATATTTATTAAATAAATGCATGAAACGTTTGCCATTGTTCCCTTTTACGTTAAAAGGTTCATATCACAAAGTGGTGCCTTTATTCTTGAAAAACTCAGGACTCCTTAGAGAGCCGTAGGTGACTGAATTCACATCTTAGTTTTGGGTATATATAAAATATACATATCCCTTTAATGAAACCATCTAGTGCTTATTTGCACCATTAGGGATGCATTCTGCATTTCTCATCTACCCATTGGATTATCCCTCTCAGTTTACCCATGTGATTGGCTTTCTTCAAAGACTCCGGCTCTCTGTCCCAGAGGACAGCCACCAACCGGCATGCATAAAGGGTGCCTCAGGCCTCCCGACCCAAGCAGGCAGCTCTCTTGGTTCCCAGCTTCAGAGTGCAGTGACAAGACTCTGGCCACACTCCCAAGAGCTGCTCGCCTGCTGAGGGTGTGGAGTTCAGGTCTGATACTCAGGTGTACTGGGAAGAGATGTTGTCTGGGACTGTCAGCATGGGAGGCATTTCTTGATTCAAAAACCCTGAAGAGGCTGTACCTCTCCAGGTGATTGACCCTGACAGGACATGAAATTGAACTTGTACTGAGGATTAGGACCAAGGCCATCTGCAGTCATCAAACTTGAAATCGCTTAAGATGGTTTCTTTAGGTGAATACAGAAAATCTAAGTGTTGACATTTTCATTTGTCTGTTTTATAACTGTTAGACTATAAATTGTTAGGTTACAATAGATTAGAAGGCAATGGTTGTACTTTTTGCCTTGATTTAGAGAACACATTATCAGAAGTGCAAATAAGAGTAACAGATAGAAGCCACAATGTTGCAACTAAAAAAACATTTTGGACATTTGTTGATGATCAGCCTTAGGTCTATCTTTTTTTAGTACATAACACTACATGTTACATTTGATTAGGTCCTCAAGTTGGGACATTGGGACACGAATTGCCTATGGTCAGACTTATATTGAAAATGACTTCAGTTGTCTATTTAAGTCCACTGTGCCTATGAAACCTCACAGTTACAGGTATGTGTGAGTATGTAACACTCACAATGAAAACTGAAGAGTATGTGTAAAAATGCAATTTGACAGTATTTCATCACATTATGCACAAAGTGGGACTAGCGTAAGTCAAATGCACCTACAACAAGCAAATTGTATGTAATAAGAATCCAATATAAAAATACTAGATTAGACTTCAGGAAAATTAGATACGACTCTCCTGTCTATACCTAACACAAATTACCTTGAGCAAGTCACTCTGTTTATCATTGCTGAAATGTGAACCCTTTTCTCTAGTTCTGACTTGAGTGTCCTGTTCGTTATGCCATAGACAGATACAGAACAGCACATTTTAGTGACACCCTCTCTTCCCTACTCACCTTACAGCCCGACTTGATGACCACAGAGGAGAGTGGGCATGGGCCCGTTCTGGGTAAGCAAGGCGGTCCCTTGAATAGGAACCCAGTTTCCATCCCGCCCTGCACGCTGCCGCCACCCTCTGCTCTGGGCAGCACTGCCATTTAAGTGTAAATATTGTGGCATTTTCCTAATGAAAAAAGAAAAGCTTTATTTCAAATAATCTAATAATAGATGGATAGGTAGCAATTTAATAAAAGTATTCAGAAAACTGCCTTATAGATAGTTTTATTGGCTCACAGTGAATAAATAGGGAATGAATATGGCATTGAGCATTTTAAATGAGTTGATGGCATCCATCCAGTGAGCAAATAGATGAATATACACTATTTAATGTGCTCAATTTTCTTAGCAGTTACTAAGCCATCTTGCTGATGGAATTTCCCATTTTTTTCAGAGAAATCAAACAAGGTAGATAAGTCAGTAAACTGGGCACAGATGTCATAATGAAAAATCAAAGGAAAACATGTCCAATCAAGAACTACAAAGACATCCAATGACATCTGCTGTGTCAGGACACGTCTCCTTAGCCAAGGGAAGAAACTTGACATTACCTTTATCATTTGACACTAGGCTGGACAAAGTTGGCTAGGGTCTGTGGAAGGAAGACCTCAGCCAGGACAACAGGAATTAACTGCCCTCATCCATCTACCTAATTTCCGCAGACTATTCTCGAGGTAGCACAAGGCAAGACAGAAAAACACAACATGTGCTTCAAAATTTATTTCACTAATTCAAATACATTGACGTTAATACCCTAAGATGTAACTCACTCACTCTATGGCAAGATAACCTGTAAACTATTTTGAGGCCAAACTCCTCTTTGTATTAAAAACTTTGGAAGCTAATTTAAATTCTTTCAATTCCTGGAATGGAATGGACTCTTCTTCTGAAAAATTTCAGTTGAGACTGAAAATGATAGTTCTTTGTGCTTTGAATAATTACAGGTGTATAGGAAATAAAACAGTTTTACCATTTTTAAATATGTTATCATTCTTGTTTTACCTGCTAGTAACAATCTAAAGTTGGAGATAAGGTTTGCTTTTCTATAAATAACAGAAAAATTTAAGTGGTAGATCTTTAGTGAGTTTAAAAAGCAAGAATTCCCAAAGAAAGAATGATTCAGGGAATGCTTCAAGCTGCTCCAGTGGGTCTGTACAGAATCCCTCAGCATTTGGATGTGTGTTGGGTGTATCCCCCCTTTAAAAAACCAGAATGTTCACTAAGATCCCCTTGTCTGAATACTTCTAGCATGTTCCTGACGGGGCAGAGTAGCCTATTGGACAAATTTCTCAGTGTTCTTCCCCAGAACACTTAATGTACATTGATGCCTAAAATTCCTTTAGTTGAGGCTAAAGCCTTTCCTTACCCACGTACAGATAAGACACAAAGCTATTGCTCCGCAGAAGGAAGCCATCCTACTCAAACCACCACGAAAGCATACATGGAAGATAATTAAATTCATGACCAGAGACCCATCATTGATACAGACATCACCGGTCTTGTGATAGAACAGGAGTTAGGTCTTTGACATCACAGCAGGGACAGGTGGAGAGTAACTGACTCCATCACACCCCGGCCCCCGCCCCGCCCTTCTCTGCCCTCCCTTCCTGGTGTCTTTTCCTCCCTCCCGCTCACACCTCCCACGGCTGGCGCCCCAGGGCATCCTGTCTCACACTCGGCTCAGTCCACTGCGCTATCCTGCAGGGATCCACAAACTGTTTCTGTGAAGGGCCCTAGAGAAAATATTTTAGGCTTTTTGGGCCACGTGGTAGCCTCAGCTTCACCAATCCACCTGCTGCTGTAGCTGGAAGCAGCCTCCGTCAGCATGGCAGCAAACGAGCGTGGCTGGGCTCCAGAGCAACTGTACTCCAGGAACGCTGAAATTCATAGTGGTGTAATTTTCACATCTCAAAATATTCTTCCTCTGTTGATTTTTCGACCACTTAAAAATGTAAACA
>CAUYSK010020461.1:0-63473 GCA_963575035.1 Avahi laniger
AAATCTTTCAAAGACTAACTTCTAAGTTCTAAGGTAAATTTATCACTTAACGGAGGGGTTAAACAGAGATATAGTGGCTCCATATTTTCTTCATCAGTTTATTGCGAATGGAGACAGGTAATCCGGAGTTTTAAGCAGGAACCGTCCCTTGGGCTAATTGCTTATAGCCATGAGCGGCTGTCTGTTCGGGGCAGGCACTCTTTGGTCAGCTCTCATCCTGCAGTTTTTCACAGATCCGCTTTGCTTTACAAAGCAAATCCAAACCTTTAGGTCTGAAAAACGTGATGCCTTGTGGAATTTAGCCACTACTGTCTTTCAGAGAGGCCCTCCTGAAGTGAAACAGCTTTCGATATGCAAACTAACACGTTCACATATTCCTTCAGGGCAAAGCTCTGCAAAACTCCTGAGACATTTCCTGTCTCCAATAGACTTATATTAATTCATGGAGCAATACACTTTTGTTGAAAAAACACTGCAGCATGAAAAAAAAAATCAACAAAATAAACATCTTTCTTAATTGCCTGAAATTACACTAAACTTTTATACTTTTAAAAAACAAAACACCCAGGACAATGGGTTGTGGTGAGGAAACTAGTCATTTCACTGTGAGTTCACAAACAGTTTAAGTGTTTAGTTTTGAATTGTAATTATCTCTTCCACTAGATATGTTTTATGACTTTATCCAATTATCTAAAATATGTTTCACCTGGGAGTAAGATTGCTGGGTCTATATTTAACTTTATAAGAAAGTGCCAAACTGTTTCCAAAGTGGCTGTACCATTTTACATTCCCACCAGCAATGAGTCAAAGTTTCTGTTGCTCAGTGTCCTTTCCAACATTTCTTAGTGTCTTTTCTTATTTTTATTTTATTTGAGATTTTAGCCATTCTAATATGTGTCTAGTAGTATTTCGTTGTGGTTTTAATTTGCATTTCTCTACTGACATGACATGATGCTGTACATCCTTTCATGCATTCATTTGCCATTTGTGTACATTCTTTAGTGAATTATCTGTTCAAATCCTTTGCCCATTTTTAAATTCGGTTGTCTTCTTATTAAGTTGTACAAATTGTTTATATAGTCAAGATACATGTCCTGTTGAAACAGTTGTCTAGCTTCTGAATTTTTTCCCAGTTACTATAAATTCCCAGTTATTCACTGGCAGTTTCCAGGAGACCAATAAGAGCAAATAGAGAAGCCACTTACCTCTGGACCTGTAACTTTATTGGGGTGCTTGTAAACCCTTGTTGTCGTCGAAGAGATTTTATCTGTTTCCAAGTCCGTATTATACTACGCAGTAGGGAGAAGTCCTTTTCCCTTTCTAAGTCATATAGCTGTTTAGTATTACTACAACAATAATGGTAGATCAAAAATATTTTGGTAGATTAGAACCATAAGTCATTAAAAATGGCGTGGAAGAGTGTATTGCATTAACTCTTCTGAGTCCCCTCCACACTTTATTTTTTTTTTTCATTTTACCCACATCTGAACCCTCTACCTCATTATTTTTTATGTTAGTCACTGAAGTTCCACTATTAGAAATTCATTACTTTATGACTTAAAAGTTTTTCACGATTCAAAAGTGCCCTGCTAAAATACAAATGTTCCTGAGAAAGGAAATATCTTAGTTAGAACTCTGCAAGATTCTGAAGTACCAAAGACAGAAGAGCAATAGTGGAAGAAAGAAAATAGTGAGAGAAAGAGGGTAGAAAGCCATAGTAGGGGACTGGTTTAGATTTATGATGTCAAAATCTCAAGAGGCCTTGACGGGAAAGGATGGTGGTGGCCCCACACCACAGAGTTTGAGTTACTCTAAGAAAATGCTGGGGAGAGATTCTGACTTCATTAAAGTGCATGAGGATACAAAATATGCCTTTCAAAATTCAGTTTATATCACTTCCTTGGTTCAGCCATCTTGAATACTGCCCAAACACAAAATTAAAATTTCTTATCATAGTTTTTTATGCTTATCCTTTTTAATACTCATCAAACTTTTTGTAACTCATTCAATGTCTGTTTCCCAATGTGATTTCAAGGTTCGGTATACTGTGGATAACAATAGGTATGTACTGTAAATATTACCAATATTTTGTGTAACCCCATATCACCTCCCAATCCATTCTTGTAGCTGAAGTGTTGAACAAGAATACTTAATGGACTATTCTCCTTTAGGCCATTTTGAATAAATGCTACTATAAGTATGATGCAGTAGAAAGAAGAGCAATATCCTTGAAGTCAGACAAACCCAGTTGTTTTTTTTTTAATTTCAGAATGTTAAGAGGTACACAAACTTTGGCTACATAGATTGACTTTGCACTGCCCAAATCAGAGCTACAAGTGTGCACAACCCTCAGAAAGTGCACACTGCACCCATTAGGTGTGAATTTACCCATCCCCTCCACCACCTCCCACCTGCTCAACACCTGATGTTACTTCCATATGTGCACGTAAGTGTTGATCAGTTAGTGCCAATTTAATGGTGAGTACATGTGGTGCTTGTTTTTGCATTATTGTGATACTTTACTTAGAAGAATGGGCTTTAGCTCCATCCAGGATAATACAAGAGGTACCAGTTCACCATTGTTTTTTATGGCTGAGTAGCTCCCTGGTATACATATACCACATTTTATTAATCGACTCATGTATTAAAGGGCACTTTGGCTGTTTCCACATCTTTGAAATTGTGAATTGTGCTGCTATAAACATTTGAGTACAAATGTCTTTATTACAGAATGTCTTTTTTTCCTTTGGGTAAATACCCAGTAGTGGGACTGCTGGATCAAATGGTAGTTCTACTTTTAGTTCTTTGAGGTATCTCCACATTATTTTCCATAGAGGTTGCACTAGTTTGCAGTCCCACCATGAGTGTACAAGTGTTCCTATCTCTCCGCATCCATGCCAACGTTTGTTGTTTTGGGACTTTTTGATAAGAGCCATCAAAACACTGATTGACTGTGTTATAAATTAGTAACACAAATGATATTCATCTGTGTACACTGATTTTGAGTTAAGTGATATCTTATTGTGGATTTTATTTGCATTTCCCTGATGATTAGAGATGTTGACCATTTTTTCATGTTTGTTGTCCATTAGTCTGTCTTCTTTTGAAAAGTTTCTGTTCACGTCCTTTGCCCATTTTTAATAGGGTTGTTTGATTTTTTCTTATTAATTTTCCTGAGTTCTATACAGATTCTAGTTATCATCCCTTTACTGTAAGTATAGCATGCAAATATTTTCTCCCATTCTATAGGTTATCTGTTTGCTCCAGTGATAGTTTCCTTAGCTCTGCAGAAGCTTTTTAATGTGATCAGGTCCCATTTATTTATTTTTGTTGCTGCTATGTTTGCTTTTGGGGTCTTCTTCATAAATTCTTTGCCTAGGCCAATGTCTTTAAGAGTTTTTCCAACATTTTCTTCTAAAATCCTTAAGGTTTCATGCCTTAAGTTTAAGTCTCTTATTCATCTTGAGTTGACTTTTGTGAGAAGTGAGAGGTACAGATCCTGTTTCAGTCTTCTACATGTGGCTATCCAATTTTTCCAGCACCATTTATTAAATAGTGATTCTTTTCCCCAGTGCATGTTTTTGCCCCCTTTGTCAAAGATCAGATGGTTATATGAGGATGGTTTTATATCTGGGTTCTCAGTCCTGTTCCATTGGTCTATGTCTCTGTTCTTGAGCCAGTACCATGCTGTTTTGGTTACTATAGCTTTGTAGTACAGCTTGAAGTCTGATAAATTGATGCCTCCTAATTTGTTCTTTTCGCTTAAGGTTGCTTTAGCTATACGGGGTCTTCTCTGGTTCCATATGAAACATAGAATTACTTTTTCTAGATCTATGAAAAATCATGTTGGTATTTTACTAGGGATTGCATTGAATCTGTAGATCATTTTGTGTAGTATAGACATTTTAACAATGCTGATTCTCCCAATCCATGAGTATAATATGGTTTTCTATCTGTTTCTGTTCTCTGCTATTTCCTTCTTTGGTGTTCTGTAGTTCACCCTATAGAGGTCTTTCAGCTCCTTAGTTAAATATATCCCTAGGTATTTTATTTTCTTTGTTGCTATTGTGAAAGTTAATAAGTCTTTGATTTGGTTCTCAGTTTGACTGTTGTTGGTGTATATGAATGCTACCGATTTGTGTACACCAATTTTGTAACCTGAGCCAGGAAAGGATTCAACAAAAAAGAAAACTACACACCAATACCCCTTATGAATATAGATATAAAAATTCTCAATAAAATCCTAGCAAATTGAATTCAGCTGCTCATCAAAAAAATAATCCATCACGACCCAAGTGGGCTTTATCCCAGAGATGCAAGGATGGTTCAACATATGCAAATCAATAAATGCAATTCACCACATAAACAGAAGTAAACACAAAGAACATATGATCCTCTCAATAGAAGCAGAAAAAGAATTTGACAAAATTCAGCACCATTTTATGATAAGAACCCTTAACAAAATAGGCATAGACAGGTCTTACCTCAAAATGATAAAAGCCATATATGACAAACGCACAGCCAACATCATATTGAACAGGGAAAAATTGAAAGCATTCTCGCTTAGAATTGGAACCGGACAAGGTTGTCCTCTACCATCACTTCTGTTCAACATATTTATCAATTATAGTACTCTCTTGGCAGAATCTTTGGAGTTTTCTAGATATAAGATTATATTGTCAGCAAAGAGCAACAATTTGACTTCTTCTGCCCCTATTTGGATGCCCTTGACTTCCTTACCTTGTCTGATTGCTCTGGCTAGGACTTGCAGCACTATATTGAAAATCTCAAAGTCTCAATATATTCAAAAGATTTAAATCACTCAGTGCAAAAACTCAATATAAAAAAATACAGCTAGGAAATCTCCTTATGTTTTGAAGTTAAGAAATACATGTCTAAATAATCTATTTGTCAAAGAAGATATCATATTGATAAATAGAAAATGTTTTGAATTTATTGTAAAAAATGACTATGTACCAAAATTTCTGAGATACAGCTGAAATAGTTTTTAGAGGAAAATTTGTTGATTTAAATACATATATTATAGAAAAAGAAAAGTGAAAATGAATGAGCTAAGCCTTCTCAACAAGTTAGGATAACAGACAGGAGTAATGAAATAATAAAGAGAAGACTAAAACTTAATAAAACTATAATAGAGAAAAATCCAGATGTTTCATAAAAATTGATAAGGTTTTAAATTTTAGCTTTATGTCCATGAATATAGCATAGGGAGTGTTAGAAGTATGAGAGAGATTAATTTCTAGCTTCTGCAGGACTCTGTACCCTGTCTCCAGACCATCCTGTACCCTCCCACTTCCACCTTCCCAACCCCTTAAAGCACTTGCCAAAAGTAGACTCTGTCTCTTAGCTACCTTCTACTGATGGTCTGGTATACCAAGACAGAGATAGCATATTCTCTTTTTTGACCTCTAATATCCTCTTTTACCTCTCATAAACCTGTTAGGTCCTTGGTGCTTTTAAGAAGAAAAACTGTATTTCATCCATTCATTTTTTTAAAAATCTATCTTTGGCAGGACGGTAGGCCTCTATTACTGGAAGTGACAGTCCAGTGAATTTTTCTTTGCTTCTTTAAAATTTAATTTTTTTGCTATTCTTTTTCTTCTATTGAATTTTTAAATTCTATTTTGTCTGATATTTGTATACCCACCCCTGCTGTTTTTTGGTTACTACTTGCATGGAACATCTTTTTTTATCTTTTACTTTCAATCTATTTGTGTCTTTGGATCTAAAGTGAGTCTTATGTAAATGCCACATAGTCGGATCATGTGTTTTCATCCATTCTGCCAATCTCTTTTGATTGGAAGTTAAAGTAATTACTGATAGAGAGGGACTACTTTTGTCATCTTCCTATTTGTTTTCTATAAGCCTTATAGCTTTTTTCATCGCTCACTTCCTGCATTACTATTTTCTTTTGTGTTTAGTTGATTTAAGTGAAACGTTAAAATTATCTTATTATTTCCTTTTGTGTATATTCATAGGTACTTTCTTTGTGGTTACCACAAAGATTACATTTAACATCCTAAAGTTATAACACTCTAATTTGAATTTATACCAGCTTAAACTTCAATAACATAAAAAAACTGCTCCTTTATATCTCTGACCCCAGAACTTTCAGTTCTTGATATCACAAAATTACCTCTTTACGTATTGTGTGCCCAAAACATAAACTAATAAAGTGCATTAGTTCTTTAAATCATACAGAAAACAAAAAGTGGTTACAAACGGTTGTTATAATAATACTAATTTTTATAACTGCACATGTATTTACCTTTATTGAGATCTTTATTTTTCCATATAACTTTGAGTTACTTTCTAGTTTTCCTTTCATTTCATCATGCAGGACTCCTTTGAGTACTTCTTGCAGGGCAGGATTACTGGTAACAAACTCCTTCAACTTTTGTTTATCTTGTAATGTCTGAATTTCTCCCTAACTTTTGAAAAACAGTTTTGTCAAATATAGGATTCCTGGTTGATAGGTTTTTTTCCTTTTAGTATTTTGAACATACCAGCCCACTACTTTCTGGTCTCCAAAGTCTTTTTATGAGAAATATGATGATAATCTTATTGAGGATCCCTTGTATGCAATAAGTTATTTCTCTCTTCCTGCTTTCAAGGTTCTCTTTATCTTTGTCTTTTGAAAATTTGATTATAATGTGTCTTGGTGTGAGTCTCTTTGAGTTTATTTACTTGGAGTTCATTTGAACTTCTTGGATGTTTATATTCATGAATTTTTCCGCTATTATTTCTTCGAATATTCTCTCTGCATCTTTCTCTTTATCCTCTCCTTCTAGATCTCCTCCAATGAGTACATTGGTCTGCTTGATGGTGACCCACAGGTCCTTTATTTTAGGCTCTGTTTACTTTTCTTTAATATTTTTTCTTTCTGTTCCTCAGACTTGATAATTGCCATTGCCCTATCTTCAAGTTCATTGATTCTTTCTTCTGTCTGCTAAAATCTGCATTTTAATCCCTGTAGTCACTTTTTCATTTCAGTTATTACATTTTACAGCTCCATAATTTTTCTTTGGTTTCTTTTTTGATTGTCTACTTCTTTATTGATATTTCCATTTTGTTTATACATGGTTTCCTTGACTTTCTCCACATCTTCCTTTCATTCTTTGAGCATCTTTAAGATAGTTCCTTTAAAGTCTAGTAGATCTGCCTTCAGACCTTTTTTAGTGCCAGGTTCTGTTGATTTATTCTTTTCCTTTGAATTGGAAAAGGACCCCTGACTCCTCCATCACTTTAAACTTTACTTTGTCTCTGTCTCAGTTATTTCTCTGTCTCTATTATTTCTCTACTTCTGTTATTTCCCATGAGCTGTGAGGCCCTCAGTGAAATCCCACATCAGCTTTACTTTTCTGTTTCTTTGTATGCCTTTTATTTTTTTGTTGAAAAATTGGACATTTGAACCTAACAATGTGGTAACTCTGAAAATCAGATTGTCTCCCTTTCCCAGGGTTTGCTGCTTTTAATTATTGTCTTTTTTTTAAAATCACTGTAGGCTGTCTCTGTATTAAAGCATCAGTCTGAGGTGTAAATGTAAGGTCTTCTTGGAAGTATTTTCTGAGCCTGTGCCTTTCCCTAGGTATATGAGGTTACTTTGCAATTTTCCCTATTTACGAAGTTGCTTTAGAGTGCCCCAGTCTTTAATATCTGGCTCCAAAAAGGGAAAAAAAAGAAAAATGAAAGGAGGGAAGGGAACCAGCCACTTAAGTCCTGTGAAAGTCATTACAATTAGAGGTGGAGGAAGACTTGCAACTATGGGGGAAAGTATAGCAATAATGGCCCCCTTCTATTTTCATCTCTGTGATCAGAAGAAGCAATCAGTGATCAGAGCATATATCCCAAATATTTGGAGGACTAAGTCCTTTTTCCCCACTCTAGCTCCTGCAAACTCTGTGTAGGTTGCTCCAGGAACACACGCACAGCTGCCTGCCATGGGGCTGAGGAGTGGGGCATAGGTAGCTACTATTGTGGTGAGAGCTGAAATTGACCAAAATTAACACTGATTTGCCATCCAAATCTTCCCCTGCATATTGCAAGCCTTCAATAGACTCTAGAGTTCCAAAGTATAGTTGGCCCTCCATATCCACTAGCTCTGCATCTGCAGATTCAATCAACTGCAGATTCAAAATATTCAAAAATAAAAAATAATACAATAAAAAAATAATGAAAATAAAAAATACAGTATAGCAACTATTTACATAGCATACATAAATTGTGTTAGGTATTATAAGTAATCTAGGGATGATTTAAGGTATATAGGAGGATTTGTATAGGCTTATATGCAAATACTATTGCCATTTCATATAAGGAATTAAAGCATCCATGAATTTTGGTATCTGCAGCGGGTATCTATCATACTGCTAGAAAAAGAAGCCTATTTCCATTCATTCATTCAGTAAAGATTTGTTCAGTGCTTACTACATGCCAGGCATTGTTTCAGTCAAGGGGGAATAAAGAGATCAAAAGACTTGCTGAGTTCAAGAAGCTTACAGACACATAAATTAATCAATGCAATAAAATGTTATACGTGTTATGATAAGTCCACATAAGATAGAGTTTGGGCATAAATAAAAGAATGGTAACAGTAGGGAAAGACTTCATAGAATATATGACACTCAGATAATTATGTAATAGATATCTATTATGTGGCAAGAATTATCTTAGGTGCTGGTAACTAATATCCCAGCAGAAAAGACAGAACAAGTAATTACAAATGTGATGAGTATCACAAAAGGGGAAATACAAAGTGCTATATAAGTATATAAAAGAGAAGTTAATCTAATCCAATGAGCAAGTAAAAGCCTCCCTGAGAAAGTGACATGAAATTGAAAAAAATTTGTAATATTTACTAAGTATTAGGCAGAAAAGGATAAAAGAACATTCTAAAAGCAAGAGGCATTAAAAGAAAAATATAGATGTGTTAGCATAGCCCATTTAGGGTACTAGACTATAAAGTTTCAAAGCAGGGATCCCCTAACATGAGGCTGGAGTGGTAGCAGGAATCAGATTATGCAGGGCCTTATAGATCATTCTGAAGATAACAGGGAGCCACTAAAGATGTTTTATTTATTTATAAAAATCACTCTGGCTTCAGTATGGAGCACGGTTTAAAGAGGTATTTTAGGAGACTATCTGAGTAGTCAGGCCACAAAAGAAGCACCTGAAATAAACAGAATCAGTGCAAGGAGAGAGGAGGGCAAAATGGAAAGAGATTTTAAAAATTAAAAAATGTAATAACTTGAGTTCTTATATTTCTATGAGTTGGATGTGAGGGATGAGAAGAGAGGCAAAGAGAGGGTCATACAAGACTTACAGATTTCTTTCCTGGGTACTAGGCACCTAGTAGGTAGTCATTAAAGGTTAAATACGTATGTGCCATTCTTAGTTAATTGTATTTTGTGCACAAATCTTCTCTAATAGAAACATTGTTTTTCAAATGTCTCCAAACTACCCTTTGCAGCATTTCAATATCACCCCCAAAACTTTCCTGAATGAAAATCTATAACACGCTTCTTTTCTGCTTTAATAAAAGTGATTACCTCTTCAGCGATCACCCTCTCCCATACACACACATACCTGCACACAGTAGTGGACCCCCATTCACCAATACTGGACTCCATCTAGAGCCAACTTTTTTCTCTTTTTCCCGAATCAAAGTTTACTTGTCCTGTGCTCTTTATGCCAATGTTTGTTCTGTGCCCTCAATTTTAGCTAAATTATAAATAACACCAGTTATTGCTTTATAAATGCTCATGGCTTCTATTCATTTATTCAACTAATATTTATTGAGTACTCACCATGTGCCAGGCCTCATGTAAGGCATATGTCAACCTTCTCAAGTAACACTGTCTACATTTAAATAGGTTATTCTAGGAAACTAATGATTTAAATCAATTGTTGCCTCTAGTGGCTAAGAGTTTGTAGAACCATGTCAGGTCAAAGAGCAGGGAGTCAGGGAGTTTCTGTACCTAGCAAATCACTCTTACATATAGGCAACTGTTATATTTTTGTGCACAGTTGATCTTTCTACCTATTAAGTATCTTACAGTGAACTTACCTTCTTTTGGAGATTCCTTGACACATGAATATGTTTTGTCTCAGAATTATTTTTCCAGTTATTTCATACTTTCATAACTTATCTTCCCAACTAGTCTATAAGCCATTGGTTCCCAACTTGTAGCCCACGTTTTCTTACAGGGGTCCTTAAATCCACAGTTCATAAAGTATAGCTTTAGACTGCATTAGTAATATATTTTGCATATATGCAATGTGTACTAGTTCTCAACTATATACAAATACTTGAGATTAATAATCCAAGTCACTTTAAAAGTATTAGTGAACTCATAGTTTTTCATCAATATTTTAAAATCAATAGATATTAAAACTACAACTACTTTCATATGGCATTTCTGTGAAATATTTTTACACAAACATGGGCTTTAAGGAAAAATTGGAACCATTTAGGTAGTCTCCTAAAGACTTAGGGATCTTGTACTTTTCTTTATCACCCACGGCAAGTGCAGTAGTTTGTCTAAAGAAGTTACTTTATAAGTACTTGATAAATACATGAATGGCCCAAAACCTACCTTATCTGCCAATAATAATCTTGTAGGGATTTTCTGGTCAGCTGGTTTATTTCTGAATTTTCATTTGCTAATTTGGTAGCATTTGTCAATGCTTTCAGCTATAACAAAGAAAAGAGCTCTCTGGAATATTTTATCCACTTGTTACCGTTACTCTAATTCACCTGTAGGTCTAGGTGTGTGCAGCAGAAGCACAAATGTGTAACTTTTTGGTGTATTATTTTCTTGTCTTCTAAAATATATTTCATATAAGCACCTTAGGACAGAACTGAGAAGAGCTTCAATATCTATCTAAGCAATAAACATCATACCTTGAACATACTAGATAATCGGTTCATCAATTGATATAAAGAAATGCCATTAGATCAAGATGGCAGATTGAGCACAGGTATCTATTTTATCTTCCACCTAAAATCCCATGGTTACAGAAAAGATATATGTTTGTCTTTATTCACATTCATTGCCATCATCACATCCATATCTATACACTTATATTGATAACTACATCTATGAAAGAATAAATACATAACATAGGAAAATGAAAATAAAATCAAGGGAGCAAGATATACTGCAGAAGGTATAAAACAGAGTAGTATCCATAGAGAAATAAAACTAAAGGAAACTATACTCTAAAACACATGCAGGAGACATCTGTCACAGTTACGGGTAATTTGTAGGAATTTCAAGACTAGAGTCAGTTGATACAAACTTTTACGGGAAGACATAAGAGAAGACCTAAACAAACATGAAAACATACTATATTCATGGATGAAGAAACCTGATTTTTACAAAGGTCAAATTTTTTTCAAAATTAATATAACGATAAAAGCTATCACAATAAAAATGGTAGTATGATTTTTTTAAAATAGAAGGTGATGAGCTAATTCTCAGGTTCATATGGAAGATCAAATCTATAACAGTATCCAAAAACATTCTAGAAAAGAACAATAATAAGGAGGCATTTGGGCAATATGAAGTAATACCTTTTTTTTATTGTTTAAAGTAATTTAGGTGCAGTTTTCTGTGAATTCCAACCAAAAGTATACTAATTGATACAATGAGGTGGAAAAGGTCTTAGGAAACTTGGGAAGCAAAGAAACAACAAAACCTGAAATCCACAAGGGAAAAGACTGACGTATTTGACCTCATAAAAATTTAAAAATGTTTGCCAAAATATATAATAAATGAAGTTAAAAAGCAAGTAACCAAAGGTGACAAAATATATAAAACACATTTAAAAGACACACATCTTTTATGGACTTATATCCAGAATATATTAATACATATTTTATAATGCTTATAGATTAATTAGTTAAAGATCAGCAAAGCAAGAGAAAAATGGGCAAATATCACAAGTAAGGAATCCAGGAAGTGGTTTCTATCTTATCCTGCCAGTGGAAATTCAAATTGGAATAATGTTTTCTGGAAAGGCATTTTATCACTTTCTAATAAAATTTAAACTGTATGTACCCTTGACCAAATAACTTCACTTTTAGAGATTTAGTCTATAGAAGTATTCACATGTGTACTCAAATATATGGATTTAAGGATGTTCATTGTTTCATTATTTGTAATCATAAAAAAATGGAAATAACCTAAATGTCATGAGTAGGGAGTGATTAAATATATTAAAATGAAACTATGTTATGATCCTATATATAGTGATACGGAAAAAGTTTCAAGATACAGTATTCATGTTAAAACACCAAGTTGCCAAATAATACATATGGTAAGATCCAGTTTATGTTAAAAACAATTATGGCATACGTATATATAGAAATAGAGGGGAAAGAGAACTTTAAAGTTGTACTGCAAACCATAAGGTGAGGATTTAAGTAGGCCTTTCACCCTTTGGCACTTCTGTAATGAATAGTTTCTAATGAGATTGTATTCCTGTATTATTTGTATGATTTAAAAAAATAAATCTAGAGGAAAAAATAGCAGAAGTGTACATAGCTGTGCATTCTTTCTACTCGCTCATACTATCTGTAACATTCCTCCTTGTTCTTTAAGTGGGGTTCATACTCATATAAGGGAGCATATTACAGTTTAAGAATTCCTTGGATGCCAGTGAGTCTTCCACTACTCTGGTTTGAAAACACTGGGAACAAGCAGAGCCGTACATTTCACACCAAAGGACTAAACAAATACATACATGATTCATGTTTAAACAAATCAGTCTTTAGTAGGAGGCCAGAGGATGTGCTCTGCCATACCTGGCCTTTTCTCCTCCTCCCTACTGCTCTCCTCCTCCTTCAGAAGAGAAGGACATGCACACAGCCTAACACATTTCTCTTTTTACAACTGGAGAAAATATTTATATTCACATAAGAAAATAAATTGAAAAAAAGTAAAAATCAACTTTGGCTGCTAAGAATCAATAATAATACTGAAACGTGTTGCAAATAACAATCCCAAAACATTTTTATTTTATGCAGAGAGCCATGCATGCTACATGAAAAATAAACCTAAAGTCTATATATACACTAATATAATAGTAATCTAATAAAATAAAATTGATAATGCTAGATAAGACTTTAAAGATTATATAATATTGTTGGAAAAAAATTCTATAAAGTAGAAATCTGTAAATCAAATCATTTTTTCAATGACCCGAATCTCAGAATTGGTTCCTTTACTCATTAAAAAAATGACCATACTGCACTAAAAGTTAAATACTCAGTATTTGGTTTAGAAATATTCTGATGTTATTAATGTATGGTGTTCATCTGTTAAATTTGCCCCACAATTGCTACATGAAAATTCAGTCAAATAGATTAAGTCTTGAAGATGTTGGACTTGTATTTTTAAAAGCTGATATTTATTAAGGTACAGTTCTTAGGGATTAGGGGGATGGGAGGGTAAACTCACAACTAAAGGACACGGGGAGCATTGTAGAGGGAAAGGGCATGCCTCTAACCCTCGCTTGAGTGAGGCAAAGATATAAAATGTAACCAAAATGTTTGTACTCTCATAATACCCTGAAATAATAAAAAAAAAAGGTATAGTTCGTGTCCAGCTTATCAAGAGGTGTTGGTGACTCCACCAAGATTGAATGTTTAATTAAACATCTAGTAAGTAATTAACACCTTACTAGGTATTTAATTTCAAATGTACCCAGTAGTTGAGACCTATCAAAATACCATTCCCAAAAGAATAGTAGTTAACAAAATGATCATATATCAGAAACCCAGAGAGAGTTTAAATGAGAGGTACAAGTCTGTAAAAATAATCAGTCGGTACTCCTTTGATTTCTCTTCAAACTTCGTATACCCCTAATAATGTCATTAGATGGCTATCTGGATTAACTCTTCTCCGACCAAGACTCTTCAAATTTGATATGAGATTCAAGATTTCTAACATTTTTAACAAAATACTTTATTATAAGATTTAAAACAGGTACATGATTCTTTTAAATAGCAATCATTTCAAATACTCTTCTTGAGTCATAGCGCCAAAAATACTGATTATCAAACCATTTATATGTGGTAAATATCTTGCATGATATGTTTGAGGCTATATCCCCAGCCAATCAACTCCCGCAATTTTATCGAACTGTTGTTCTAATTAGTTAAATATTTAGAGTGCTAAGGGAAAATATTTTGATAACTTGCTCTGTACTAAGAATTTTTTCTCTTTCAATACTGCATGTTGAGCTCTATTCAATGGTAGGCTGTCATGATTAATAAAGTTAAAATTAAAATTTAAAAAATTTAAAAAGTGTTCAGCATTATAAATATAATGAAAGCCATTCTCACCTTCTCATAAAGCAGCTGAGGCAAATTCTGTTGCTGCCTGTCCTGAAAATATTCATAAAGTTGGAGCAGCCTAGCACATAATACTTGTTCTTGATTGAAGAGATGATGGTGGCTGAATTGCAAACCCATAATGTTGAGATCTAATTGGTACACTTCCCTTTGATGTTCCATTTTCTCCCTAAAAAAGCTTCCTAGGTCATATTTTACTGCCTTTTAAAGAAAAATATGTAAACTTTGTTAATTTGATTCAATTTCTTTTGAAATTACAAGTAAATTTTCCTTATAAAAATAACATGTCAATTACAGGAAAATCAAGAGATACAGAAAAACAAAAAACAATAATGTGATCCTTCTTCCTTTACATTGATTATGGCTCTTAATTTCATAAAATACATTTAGATTATAGCATTTTAATCATCTTGCTATAAATTGTCATCTACCTCACCATTGTGTGCTGATGGAGATTAGACTTTCAAATTATAAGACAAAAAATAATTTCCTATAGGAACACTATGACAAGTGGTGCTTAGAACTGTTGGGTCAATAGTTCAGCTACATGATGATATATAATGGACATCTGTGGGCCAGAGCTAAATAGTAACTACTCATTAAAATGTTATTTCTTAGTGAATATATTGGTGATCCTCTGGAAAATTCCCTTGAGGAACCTGGGTCCTCTGAGAAAATGCTACCTTCTACTGCACAAATATATATACTGCACATTCTTTATCCATTCAACTGTTAATGGACATCTAGGTTGTTTCCATCTCCTGGCTGTTGTGAATAATGCTGCAGTGAATATGGGAGTGCAAATATCTTTTCAAGATCTTGATTTCATTTTTAAAATAAATACCCATAAGTGAGATTGGTGGATATTATAGCTCTATTTTTAATTTTTTGAGGATACTCTTTTCCATAGTGGTTGCACCAATTTACATTCCCACCAATAGTGTACAAGGGTTCCAGTTTCTCCATATCCTTGCCAACACATATTACTTTCTGAGATTTTTTTAAATAATGATCATCCTAACAGGCATGAGGTGATGTTTCATTGTGGTTTTGATTTGAATTTCCCTGATGATTAGTGATGTTGAGCATGTTTTTATACGTATAACTATTGGTTGTTTGTATGTTTTCTTTAAAGAAATGTCTATTCAAGTCCTTTTCCCATTTCTTAATCATTTTGTTGTTGTTGTTGTTGTTACTGAGTTGTAGGAGTTCTTTGTATATTTTGGATATCAACTCTTTATGAGATATATAGTTCGCAAATGTTTTTTCTAATTCCATAGGTTGCCTTGTCTCTCTGGTGATTGTTTCCTTTGCTGCACAGAAGCTTTTCACTTTGATGTAGTCCCATTTGTCTATTTTGTTTTTACTGACTATGCATTTGGTGTCACAGCCAGGAAATCACTGTCATTGTTATAAAGCTTTTCCCCTATGTTTTCTTCGAGTTTTATAGTTTCAAGTCTTATGTTTAAGTCTTTATTCCATTTTGAGTTGATTTTTGTGTATGGTATAAGACAAAGGTCCAATTTTGTTCTTTTGCACGTGATATCCAGTACCAGTTCTTGAACAGACTATCCTTTCCCAATTGTGTAGTCTTGGCACCCTGTTGAAGATTATTTGACAATATAAACGTGGGCTTATTTCTGGGCTCTTCATTCTGTTTCATTGGTCTATATGTCTGCCTTTATGCCAGTATCATACTATTTTAATTATTGTAGCTTTGTAATATGTGTTGAAGTCAGGAAGCATACGGCATCCACCTTCAAGGTCCTTTATGGTTCCTCATGAATTTCAGGATTTTTTATATTTTTGTAAAAAATACCATTGACATTTTGATACATTTTACACTGAATTTGCAGATTAATTTGGGTAATATGGACATTTTAACAATACTAAGTCTTCCAATCCATAAACATGGGTGTCTTTCCATTGAATAGTCCTTTATTTTTAAGGAAATAGTATATATAATTAAAAATATTTCCACAAATTAATTTCCAGGCTAAGATGGATTCATCAGTAAATTCTTCCAAATATTTAAAGAGGAAATAACAACAATCTTACAAAACTCTCCCAAAGAAGAGGAAGAGGGTACATTATTCAATTTATGTTGAAGCCAGTGGAACCTTGATAGAAAATCTGACAATAACATGATGAGGAAGAACAATTTCTCTTAGAAACACACATGTAAAAATCCTAAACAAAATGTTAGCAAATCAAATACAGCGATAAATATAAAAATATATTACAAATGAAATTTATTACAGAAATATTTGAAAATCAATGTAATTCACCACATTAAAAGTAAAAAGGGGAAACTGACACTATTATCTCAATAGGTTTAGAAAAAGCATTTGCTAAATATCAAAATCTATTCATGATAAAAATTCTCAGCAAACTAGAAAGAGAGGGAAATTCCTCAACTTGATACATATCATCTATAAATCTTTCACCAAAATCATACTTAATAGTGAAATACTGATAGCTTAATTCCTGAGATTATGAAACAAAGGATGACTGTTATCATCAGTTATACTCAACTTTGTACAAGCTAGCATATTATGGTGAGAAAAAGAAGATATCTTGGTCTTCTTGGGCTGCTATAACAAAATACCACAGAATGTGTGGCTCGAACAAGAGAAATTTATTTCTCACAGTTCTGGAGGTTGGAAAGTCCAAGATCAAGGTGCCAGCCAATTCGTTTCCTTGTGAAGGCTCTCTTCCTGGCTTGCAGACAGCCCCCTTCTCTCTGTGTCCTCACATGGTGGAGAGCAAGCAAGCTCTGGTGTCTCCTTCTTTTCCTATAAGGGCACCAGCCCTATTGGATTAGGGCCTCAGCCTTACAACTTCATTTAACCTTCATCACATCCTCACAGGCCCTTTCTCCAAACCTAGTCACATTGGAGTTAGGGCTTCAATATACAAATTTTAGGGGTCACAATTCAGTCCATAACAGAAGGTATAAGAATTGGGAAAAATAAAATAAAGATATATTTTTTGTAGACAATATATTTGAATATAATCCAAAAAAACCTACAAACTATTGAAATTGATATATGAATTTTGGAAAGTTGTATAGAAGGTCAATAAACAAAAATAAAGTGCATTTCTATACACCAGCAAAAGTAGAAAATGAAGTTTAAAAGGTAATACTATTTATAACCACATTAAAAAACATTATTGCCTAGTAAAAAACATTATCAAGATAAAATTTTTGAAAAAATAAATACAAATAAATCAAAAGATGTTTTAAATTGAATTATCAATCAAAATCCCAGCAATTTGACATGCTGATTCTAAGATTTATAAGGAAATTCATGAGGGCAAGAATAACCAAAGCAACCTTGAAGAACAAAAAAACTAGTGGACTTTCATCATCAGATATCAAGACTTATTATAAAGCGAGAGACTGCCAGAAGCAGAGAGGAGCAAACACATTTCCACACTTGGGCACCTCCGGACACTCTCCTGGGTTCCATTAGGGCAGAGTAGTGGCTAGTTCTCTGCCAACCCAGGATTAGGCCCTGTGGCTGCAGTAAAAAGAGTTCCATTCTTATATATGCACTTATGTGTTGATCCGTTAATACCTAGAAGTCATCTTTAATTTTCCTTTTCTCACCCCCACATTCAGCCTGTCAACAAGTCTGTCAGTTCTGTCTCCAAAGTATGCCTTGATTCCACTCACTTTTACCACAGCTACCTTAGTCCAAACTGCCATGATCTCCCTGGATTTTTATAACTCCTAACTGGAGTCCTTGCACCCACTCTTGTTCTCACGATTGCCATATAACTACAGACAGTGATTTTTTAAAATAATACAAATCAGATAATGTGATACCTCTGTTTAAAGCCCTTAAATGACTTCTCATTGCTCTTAAAATAAAATCCAAACCCCTTACGATGTCCTACAAGACCCCTGCCTACTTCTACTTTGTCTCATGCGACTCTTCATCAGACACCGTTTTCCCCCGGCTCACTGTGGTTTTCCCACTGAAACATGTCAAGCTCTTACCTCAGAACCTTTACCCCTACTGTTCCTGCTCCTGGAACACTTTTTTGTTGTTTTTTGGAGACAGTCTCACTCTGTTGTCTGGGCTAGAGAGCAGTGGCATCAACATAGCTCACTGCAGCCTCAAACTCCTGGGCTCAAGCGATCCTCCTGTCTCAGCCTCCCAAGCAGCTGGGACTATAGGCACATACCATGACACCCAGCTAATTTTTCTATTTTTTTGTAGAGACCTCATCTTGCTCTTGCTCAGGCTGGTCTTGAACTCCTGAGCTCAAGTGATGCTCCAGCCTCGGCCTCCCAGAGTGCTAGGATTACAGGCGTAAGCCACCGCGCCCGGCCCTGGAACACTCTTTACCCATACTGCTCCCTCCCCTGTAGTGCTCCTATCTCCAGTCTTGACATGGCTGGCTATCCTCATCCTTCAGGTCTCGGTGTAAGTGTGCCTTCCTCAGACAGGCCTTCTCTGGCAGCCTTTTGTCTCTATCTACCCTTTCATTCTATCACTGTTTCCTGTTTTCCTCAATTCATAGCACTTTTCACAATTTATAGTTACATATTTGGTCATTTACTTGCACTTGACAGCTATCTATTGGGTACCCACTATGTGCTATATGATATATAGCGGTAAATGCAACACGCATGCTCTCTGCCTCTTTCACTAATAAGTTCCATGAGGGGGAATGGTCATGCCTGTTTTTGCCATCCATTGTATTCTAAGAGCTTATCATAGTACCTGGGATATAGTAAGTATTCAACAAATGATTGTTTATGAATGAGTAAATGATGGGAACTGTGTTTTGTTCATATCTTCATCTACCTCTGGAGCCCAAAACAGTGCCTTGTGCATAGAAGTGGTTGGATAAATACAGTATGAGTGAGGGATATAAGAATCCTGGACATTAAACTTGGAAAATGAAAGACTGAGACAATAAGTGCTACAGGTTATAAGGGGCCATCATTGTGAGCTGGAGTGGCCTAATGTTTCTCTTTAGCTGATCTTTAATATGAATAGTTAAAAAGGCTACCAGAGGAGAAAGGGAATATGGCTATTCCTTACTACACACATTCTGAATATTATCAAAAGGAGGCTCCCTACCATGCATTTTTTGTAGAGGTGGGTCTCACTGTGTTCTCCAGGCTGGTCTCAAACTCGTGGCCTCAAGCAATCCTCCCGCCTTTGCCTCCCAAAGTGCTGGGATTATGGGCATGAGCCACCATGCCCATCCTTTAGCATGCAATTTTTAAATACTGAGAACAACAGAATATAACCAGGAAAAGGCTGTAGAAACCAGATTTTGAGAGTGAAAACTAAAAGGAGAAAAAATTCCGAGAAGGCTTCTGTTCACTTTTTCTGAGAGTGGTGATAGTTTTATGTCAAGAGAAGTAAGAGGAGCTATCCACAAGCAAAGGTCAGACAAAACAAGTCTCGAGGAAACAAGTTCCGGGCACATGTTAAGAGGTCAGTACGTGCTTGTCGGATGAACAAATGGGCACCTGCCAGAGAACTGGGCCAGACGCCTTGTGGACCCAGGGGACGGGAAGATTTGCTTGTCCAGGTTCAGTGATTGCAAATCATCTGAGCTAAAAATTTATAGGCAGAGGCTTAATTAGCAAGCTCTTAGTTCTCACATGCAATCTCCAGGTGGAATTCTTTAGGATTCTGTACTATGAATTAAAACCCCTTTCTGCAGTATTTTGTTAGGGGTGAAACATGGGGGTCTACTCAGGAGTACTGGTATGTGCTCAGGCTAAGTCAAGTGTAATTTTCCCAAAAGAATGACTTATGCTTCATGAGAAGGACATCCCTAACTCATGATTTATATTAGGCAGAGAGGACATTCAAGAACTATATTTTCCAAATCAAAATTTAAGGCACATGTTTGGATTAATAAACTAAGTAATTGAAAAAAGAGCTGAATCAGATAGTCTTGTGTATATGAAAGCTTTAGTCATTGAGACGTAAATAGCATTCATTTTCTAATGAAAAATAAAATCTGCAGAAGAAATTTATTTTGTTACTCGCCTCCATCCTTAAGCCCAAAGTTTTGATGTTCATCACCAGAAATCCCCAACCCACTTTTAGATAAAATAGTGCAAATGTTTTGGATACTTTCTACTTATCAAACACTTTCTATAAATGTGCCCATTGTGTGGTCAGGGGCAGGCAAGATGACTTTAGGCAGGGGCTCAGGAAAGTGTTCCTAGAAGGTCTGGTCTTCCAGATAGGCCCTGGAAAGTGGCAGGATTGGAAAGGTGGAATTGTGTGGGGAGGGTTTTCCAGGTGAGCAAAGTGACAGAAGTGAGTAGGGGTAAATATAGGAACACTCTAGAGTAAATTATCCAATTTGGAGCATGAGGAACAGAATGGAGCCTATACTAAATCTGCTTAACAGTAGGAAAGTGGCTATTGAAATCTCCCCAATTGTCCCTGAATTTGGGACATTAACCCCATCCAGTCTGTAGTTGCCTTAGACTGGACTTTTTTCCTCTAGCAGTGGGACCTGGTTAATCATGGTTCTGTTGCACCCCAGATTTCCACAGATCTGGATGAAGGTAAAAGAGCCATCACCATCCCTTTCCTCTCCAGCATCTCAAGTCTGCTTTTCCCCTGGCTTCTGTTAGCAGAATCTTATGAATGGGAGCCTATCTGAGGTCTTCAAGGTATTTAGACATTTTGGAAGAATCTTGAGACGTTTTGGCCTGGGAAAGAGTATCCTTTGCTAATGTAGATTCATATCTGTTATATAAAATACACTTTGTTTTCTGCCCCCATCCTTCAAAGACACACATTTTGGTGTGACTTTGGCCCTGTCCTTTAGGTCACCAATATACTTAGGTGTACCTACTGTACACCATGACCACACTGAGAGGCAGATGTCATCCTTATTTTATAGATGAGAAAACTAAAGTGTAGAGAATTGAAGTGGCTTTCCCAAGGCCACCCAGCTAGAGAGTGCAGAGGCAAAATCCAAACCCAGATGTGTCCAACTCCAGAGGCCAAGCTCTCTGCCCGTTACACCATGTTGCCTATCTTCAAAATTATTAGTCTCATCTTCTTCCTTTTGATGGGAAAATGCTAAAACTAGCCCACATTAATAGGAATTTCCAAGGAAGAAAGTTCTGCGAACGCACACAATGTTTAACTGCCCTCATGATCAGGAAATTGTTCACTTATGTAACAAATATCCCTCCAAAGAACGTGGAAATTCATTTCCTCTTGACTGGGTTTTTCACTCAGGGCTGTTGCTTGGCAGCTTTCCTGATAACAAAACAGTCATCAAGATCCTATTCTTACACTCCAGGAGGTCTTGGACTGGTTGTCCTCTGCCCATGGGTGTTCATTCTCACTGGCTTCTTTGACTCCTCCCTCCCCGGACAGTGCTGAGTTGGACAAGTCTCTTGTGGAAAAAGTGACACTTGAGAACATATTGGTTTATTATTACATGCAGAGGAGTAAAATTAACCATATGAGGTGCCTCTGGAATTGCTAACAGGAAGATGGCACACCTTTCTCATCCTGTCGGCCTTTTTCTTGATTTCTACCTCATCTCCATTTTTGAATCATTAGTTGAACAGTGTGTTATTCAGGGAAGTCCTCTGATCCCCTAAATTCCCAAGTCCGTTTTCTCTGAATTGCTGTTCTATTTTTTAAAGTCATTGGATTCATCTTCTGTCTCCTTTTAGGGCTAAACTGAGAAACTGGGACAAATTCTGGTGTTAATGTCTGACCTGTGGCTGAAAACATACTTGCTTTTTAATCAAGGCATTCCATGCCTTTAAATTCCATGAGTAGGATCTTCACAATAGCATCAGACATCGCTTGTGGGGATGCTGATCCATCCTCTTGCATCCCATTGGGTAATTCCAGAAATAAATTCAGGAGAAGAGGCTGCAAAGAGCATCTTCTCTTTGTACCTTTGGTGTAATTGGCCTTTCTCCCCCACAGAATTTTGTCAAAAATTAGACTTTGAAAGTGCTGCTGGAGAATAGGAGCAACCACTCAAATGCTGGGTTGCCTGCCACACTACTCATTTGGCAGCTCATTTCACATCCCACTGTACTCCCTACTATCTTTTTAAAAGCATGTGAGCATTCTCAGTGTTATCTCCACAAAGTCATGAGTATTTGCAAACAAAAGTTCTTCAAAGTCACCAAGGTGGCTACCTTTCTGGAAGAATGGGACTTCAGGGAGGACAGAAAAGCAGCAGCGCCCTCCTGAAAGGACCTGATGATGTGCCCTTGCAGGGTGGCTTCCTGCTTGTCTTCTGGAGCAATGAGGCCTAGAGCAGGGAATTGTAGGTGAGAGTTAACTAGGAATCCCTGAGCTGCAATTCGCAGGGAAGTGGTGGGTTGTGGGTGGGAGGAGATGGTTAGATTACAGCCTCTATCACTGTACCTGATAACAGCCTGTTAATATTTTATCAGTGATCACATCACAACATATAGTGAGCCACCTCTTAGGGCAGAAGAGAGAGATAACCTGCTGGACTTCCTGTTTGAGGTTCTTTTCCCTCTTGAGATAACAGAATTCCTCATCAAAGCCAGGAACCGCTTGGGCAGGGAGAGCAGTCTGGGCGAAAGCCAGGCTTCAGCCAGCTGAGGAGCACATGTGCTTCCCAGCCTGGGGCCTTTGTGTCCCAGAGTGGGCGGCTGCAGACACAAAAGAATCCCATGTCCAAGGACCCAGGGCTGAGTGGGAGGGAAAGTTGACCCTGCAGGGCCTCATTTGTCTTCCTTCTGGGACTGGGCCCTGCTCTCTCCTCTCCCTTCTCCCACGCCTATGATTCTCCTCCAGGCCAGAGCCAGGAGGCCCCCCGGCTACCTGGATGGGCGCTGCCTCTGCTGCCCTCAGCAAGTTCTGGAGACTTGCCCAAGGGAAGGAGATGTGGGAGGAGAGACTGAGCCCCAGTGTCACTCTCTGTCTCAGAGCCACTTAGGGGTCCTGTAAGGAAAACTCAAAAGGATTCTGGGTTAGATGTGCAGTATATCCCTGTTACCTCCTTAGTACTGCCCTCCACCCTATTTCTCAATTTCCCATAGTCCTTCAGCTTCAGAAGACAGTTTCTTTCAATCATCCTTCCCCTAGAAGCTCAATTAGTGCCAGGCCCTCATTTCATACGGATTGGAACTTAAGGGGACTTACACTCTTTTCCTCAGCCCCTGACACCCCTATCTTAACGTCACTTTTCCCTTATCTGTCACAGGACAGTGCATATTCTGCCTTGTACCACATCTAGGGGTGCATGTCTTATCTCCCCTAGATCAGCTGTCAACTCCTACAAGGTACAGACATTATCTTGTTCACTCTTGTCACCCTCAAAGCCTTTAGCATATTGCCTGACACAGAGTAAGAGTTCAGTTAGTATGGGCTGGCTGGCTGCAGGTGGCTATTTGAATGGAGGTTTGACTGGTTGGATGAAGGTCTCTTAGAAACTTGGAACTTGCCTTTCCTCTAAGAAGCCAGTTTCAGTCTTTCCACTCCCACTAATGATCACCTAGCAGTGGGTTTCCAGGGCTCCAGGGGGTAAAAAGAATGAGTCACATTATTATCAGAGGAATGAGGGAGGGCAGAAACATCTCTCCTTGTGCAAGGGTGGGGAGCCATGAGGCTGGGGTGCAAAGACAATGGCCTTCACCATCCCCTAGGTCTATGGCTAATCTAAATTACTTTATGAGGGAAGGTAATGGGTTGACCTGAAAGATGTTCACCTTGCACCCAGGTAGGACTCAGGAAGAATTCTAGGAAACTAGAGCAAACTTTTTCTTGCTCAACCAGCCAAAGGGAGTAAGTTGCTCTTTGTCGTGTGTTCCCTGGTTTTTCTAGTTGAGGATAAACTTCTAACTCCTTCCCTTGAAACTTTCCAGATTAACAAAGGTAGGAGGATCCCCCGGGCCAGCCTAAGGTGAAGGGAAACTCTGTGCCCTGTTTTTCTCAAAGGCCCTCGTATTCGAGTGGAAGACAGGGACACAGAGGCTGCAGGAGTGTGAAGAGCAACGGGCCCTCATAAACCTTCTGAGACCAGAATCCTGGACCCACTTTGTTGTGGGAAGAGTTTCCAAGCTTATCTTCAGATTCTGACACTCTGACTTGGGGGATTTTACTAACTACTCTGGGCCTCCATTTTGTCCCCTGTAAAAGACCTGCTTCACTGGCGTATTTGGAGGACACAGTGAAATTGGTGGATCTGAAAGTGCTTTGGTGCCGAGTGGTGGTCATCAGAGCCCACACTAGACTGCTGCCCACTCAGCACAGCAGAGTCAGCAAGGCATCCCTGTCTTCCAACCTCCAGTGACTCCCAGTCAAGGGCTCCAGGATTCCTGGTGCCAGACCAGAGATATGACCTCTTATTAAGTTTCTTTCCAGAGAGCCTTCTCTCAATCCTTATTCCCACCTGCTGCCATTTCTTCTACATTGGCTTCAATGCTGAGGTTCTAGAGTCTGCAGCAAGGAAGGTCCACTTCAGAAGTGCAAATGTAGTGTCTGATTTAATAAATTCCTATGTGCTGAGACCCTCTAGGTGCAGGGCCTGGTTGAGCTGAATCTTGCAGGGCCCCATTATTGTCACTGTTGCCACAATTAACACCCTTATGAACAAGGCTTTGTTAATTACCAATGAGAGCCATGAGGCTGCGGCACAAACACAATGGCCTTCACTATTCCCTAGGTCTATGGCTAATCTAAATTATTTTATGAGAGAAGGTAATGAGGTGAGCTGAAAGATGTTTGTCTTGGCCCCCGGAAGGACTCAGGAACATATCTGGGAAACTAGAGCAAAGCTTTTCTTGTTCAACCAGCCGAAGAGAACAGTTAGAACAGGGCCAAATCATTGGCCTCCTAAACTCCCACACCCCAGAGTTAGGAGAATTTGAACTGAGGTATTATGTCTTAATCAAATGTAAGCCTGGCATCCCCCTGGTAAGGCAGCTAGCTGGGCCCACGCTGGCCAGCATGGGAGGAGGGGCGGTTCCAGGTGGTGTACTTGATGAATTGGTCCCGCTCTCCCAGATCACCCTCATGGAAGACGAGGAGAGCCTGCGCCCCTCACTGCTACCTGGCTGGCCATAGTTATTTTCCCCATGCAGCTTTGAGACCTCTGGAAGGCTCTTCCTATTGGCCGTAATATTGAATCAGCAGAGTCCTACTTTGGGAGTCAGGAGACTGGGCTACTAACACCAGCTGTGTGGCCCTGGAAAAATTTCTTCACTTGTGTGGACTTTAGTTTCCCCATCTGCCCAACGGATGTGATCAGAACTCGTTCACCTTCCTCATAGTAGTGGTTCAGAGAAAGAAAGAAATGCACACATAATCATTTTGCAAATAAATGAAATAATTGTTTTGAAAAGGGAAGAGCCCTGGTTAAGATGAAGAGGTAGAGTTTTGTCGGGAGGGGAGTTGTCATGCTTTCTAACTGTTTCCAGTAAAGTCTAGAATTTTCTATTCATCCTGTGGGGAGAAAGGCCAGCTTCCACCCTCCCCTCCCTTAGCCCAACTCCCTCCAATCACACCTGCCCTGTCTGGGCCCCTTTTAATCAACAAAACAGACTCAATCAACAAGTGTTTATTGATCTCCTACTGTGTGCCCAGCACTGTTACAGATAGTCTGGGGGATACAGAGAGGTCTCAGATGTGGTCCCAACCCTCCAAGAGTTTACAGTGTACTTGTGAGATCAGACACACACATGAAAAGATAACTATCAATAACTATCAATCAAAAATTGTGAATGATAAGCATCAAGAAGGGATTTATACATTGAGGGTTGGAGGAGGGAGAAGGAGGAGAGGAACGGAGTGGTCAGAGAAGGCTCAGTGAAGGAGGTGACACCGAGCAAGTTCCCCAAGCATGAGAAGGACTCTGCTAAGGGGAGAGGGCCTTTCAGGTTGGGAGAAAAGCTGGAACATAGGCAAGAAGGTGGAAATGTGAAAAGCACGTTAGAGACAATGAATGGGCCCCTTCTGCTGGCACTGAGGTTTGCGGAGGGGTACTGGAGTTTTTCAGAAGCTGGTCATGCCTAGGCTGGTAAGGAAAAATGTCTTTGGCTTATGACACCCACTCCCTCTTCAGGGGAAATGGAGCATTTTCAGACCTTAGAGGTGGAACCGTCTGTCTGGGAACCGTTCTCTAATCTCCCACCTCAACTGCAATCCCAACTCAGCCATCACTCAGACCATGGTCATAGCACCTTGGGCAGAGATGTGCCATGCTGGAGCCCTTGATTGCCCTCTTGCATTTCTGGAATGTCTTCTGATGGATGTGGGGAGAACAGGCCAGGCCTGCCAGGTGCTGTGGTCTCCCAGAGGCTCTGTAGTACTCTGTGGGTAACCCCCGGGGGCCTGATCTCAGCCTTTGGGGCTGATTTTTCATTAGGCCTGAAGACTCTCTGGGGTGCTGCCTCTCTCTGGCACAGTAGAGACACCCACTGGAGCCACCACAGATGTCCACCCAGCTTCTTAGATACCAAAGTTCTTATTCTTCCTTGGCCAGCACTGGCGAGTGGTATCTTCCTCAGTACCACACACTTCCATGCTGTCATCCCCCAGCCAAGGACTATCACTAGAAAAACTGGTTCGCTGTTCTTAAGACAACCATTGTCTGGGGCCCTTAGCCTTGTGGAGGAGGCCAGGAGGCAGGTCAGGTGCCCCAGAGGAAGGCAGGGGCCTTAGCAGAAGTTGGGGCCACAGCTTCTGAGGCAGTTTCTCAGGGGAGTCAAAGTCTGCTGCCACCCAAGGTTTCCACCAGATCTTCTTTCCTCGTGCATTTCTCAAGCCACAGGCTCCATTCTTGGCCCACAAACGTGAGGGAATTCTGGGAAGTGCCCTGGGAAATGGTTCTGGTCTCTTTTTGGGCCCAGGCTGCCTACCCATCCTCTCATCCTGCACCCAGTTGCTTTCTGTTCCCTGGATACCGTGGGATGGTTTTATTTCAGTTCATGCACAAACCAGTCTGGACACTGTGGAGTCATAACAAGAGTGGGATGGAGGTTCCATGGCCCATTACTGACCAATCAGTTTCTTTAGAGGGAAGCTTGAGAAGGAGGTTCGAGCCATGCCCATAAAAGCCACCACTTCTCCCCCTCATCCCCCAGTGACAAGCTAAGAGCAACCTCAGCCAGAGGGAGAGGGTCCTTGATCAGAGAGAGTAAGTCCCCGGGATGTGATTAGTGGGTTTGGGGATGAATTCCCAGGGTAAACCAAAGGGCAGAAGGGAGCCTCTGGGGCCTGGCTAAAGGTAGGGGCTGCGATTTCCAGTTGAGGGTTGGGGACTCAGGGCAGGGGGAGGGCAAGGTGAGGGAAACAGAAAGGCCGGCTTGGCGAGCATCCTGCAGGCAATTCAACCTGCCTGCTGTCACACTAGCTCCCATTTCTGCCTTTGCTCAATCCAGCGGCCAAAGTCAGTCTGTCCTCAGCAGCACCTTCTGACATGATGCAGTGGCAAGGTCCCTCACCTGTGGCCCCAGGGGCCTGTCCGCTGGTTTCCACAGACCCAGCCACCCCCAGCTCTGGCCCCTGGTTCTTCACACATACCCTGTCAGACTGTAGGAGTTGAATTCACTCTTGGCTTTGGGAGGCTGACCAGGCCTGGGAGAGCTGCTAGTGGCAAGAGGCTGGGCTTGGTAGGCATCGTAGTGGTTGGAGCGATTTCTCTGGGATAGGCAGGAAAAGCAGAGGATGATTCCAGCCACCATGGAGAACAGGGAAGAAATAATGCCCAAGTAAAGAGCCTCTCCGATCTCAAATTTCATGCTGTCAGGCACCAGTGGTGAGTAGAAGTCCTGCAGGATCCCATGAAGATTCCAGACAACAGGAATGAAGCTCAGGAGGCCTCCAAGGATGAAGAAGACTCCGCCCACTACCGCCACTCTATCTTTGGCTCGGGATTCCTGGCAGAAGATTGTGCATCTCATGCCCACCACAGAGATAATGCAGGCCAGTGAGGAGATTGCACTGGATGTCACCATCATGCCCTGGGCAGCCTGGATGTCAGCAGGCAGGCCTAGAAGGGTGCTGTAGATGTCACACTGGGTGATGCCTGTGCTTTGGGTGGCACACTCCATCCAGAGACCCTTGGTAAAGCCGACTGCCGTCACAATGCTGGCACCGACGTAAGAACTCGTTCGCCAACTGGGGAGCAACATGGCAATCACCGTGCCCAACAGCCCCAGAAGGCCTAGAATGTAGCCAACAAGTTGGAGGCCAAGAGAGGCCATGGCAGACCTCTCAGTAGAAGTGTCTTCAGGGCCCGGTCCCCCTTCTTCTGGCTGAAGTTCTTGTTCCTCAGATCTCAGCCTCTAATTCCTCATTTCAGAGTATTCTGCCAAGCTGACTTCTCTCCTCCTTACAAGTGTCTGTGGGTGGCCACAAGCAGGCTCAAGAAGGCATCTAGAAGACCTAAAAAAAAATCCATAAACCAGATTAAATATTGACCAGAAGCTTATGAGAAACCAGAAAATGCTGGATGCCTTTTGACCTTTGTTATCTTTAGAAATAACACATGAGAAAGGGGAAAAAAAAAAACTTTGAAAGTGGAGCCAAAATGTCATCGCTTCCTGCGTAGGCACATGCCTTATGTTGGCAGCTAGACAAAGCCAAGGGCTAGACAGGTGGCTACTTTCCAGGAAGGTGGTGATGGCAGTGTGGTTGTGGTGGCTGTATTAACTCAACTGCTAGTGTCTAAAGCCTTCCACGTAACACGTTGCCAAGGAACAGTGCCACAGGGCCCCTCAACTGCAGACTGAGGCCAAACTCCAGGGGACTGGATCGGGAGGAACAGGTCCTAGAATATAGCCTTGGACTCCAGCTTGTTAGAGGCCTCTTGAATCTCCAAAGGCCTAGAGAGTAGTGCCCATGGTGAAAATCTACTCCAGGGCACACTGGAGTAGATGGGTAAAAACGTATTCTGTTCACACGCTGAGAGTTCGGTTCCTCCCAGCCCTGCCCAAATCCCCCTCTGCAGGCTAGCCTAAGGCCTCCTGCATGTATAACACACCCAGACATTTCCTGTCTGGTCTCTTAATAGATGCCCCCATCCACCATTAGCCTCTCAAATGATGAGGGAGTATTCTAGAGCAAAATGGTTGTTCCAGGGCCTGGAGGGAGCCCTGAAATTCTCTGAGCTATGTACCAGGGGCACTAGGGCAGACAGGAGAAAGGGAGGCCGTTCTAAAATAGAGGGCTTTGTATGAGGCAGGCATCTGAGCCAATCCTTTGGAATCTCAGAGCTGTACAGGATTTTGCTGTGTTCAGAAAACTGCCACTCTTGCCAAGGATCAGAACACTAAGAGTCAAGGGCACACCCTTCTCCCCATCCTCTACGAGACGCTCCAACCCACTAATTTTTCAACCCACCACAATCTGGCTATTCCATTTTAGCCTTCTTCAAGATTTCTCTTTCCCTACTCATCTCTTACATGTGGGTATTCCTCAGAAGTCCATCCTTCTCTCAATCGACATTCTGTCCCTGAGCAAACTCATCTGCCCCCATGACCTAATTTACTACCCATCCATCCACTGGCTCTTCCAAATCTGAGTTTCCAACATAGACCCTTCTAAGCTTCCAAGACTGGCAGAGCAATCACCTAGTCAAAACGTCCTCATGGAAATCTCATAGGCACCTTGAATTTGGCATATCCAAAGAATACTCACTCATCACTTCTCCCATTGCACCTCTCCCCAGATGGTTCTTCCCTAGGTTCCCTGTGGTCACTGCCTCTATCCATCCCCTTGTGCCTCTATCCATCCCACTTCCATCCAGGAAGTGATCCTTGACACCTTTCTTGCACTTATGCCCGCATTCTACCATCACTGTGTCCCACCAGTTCTACCTGTTGAGCTTATCTTGAATCCATGGCTTTCCGTCTCCACTGCTACTTTCCTAGTTCCGGGTTTTCTCATTCTCTCTCACTTGAACCATAGCAACGGCTTCCTAACTGGTCTTACTTCTAATCTTGCCTCCTCCACACAGTCATCAAGGTAATCTTTTGACACATTAATCTGATCAGGTCACTACTGTACATAAAACATTCCAATGGCTTCTCTTCAGCTAAAGGATAAAGTCCAAACTTACCGGTACTCCGTGACCTCTCAAGCTTAGTCTCGTGCCATTCTCCTCCTTGTACTCTATACTCTGGCTGAATTAATTTATTTTCAGTTCCTCAGTCATGTCATGTGAGCACAGATTGTTCTGTGTGGAATGCCCTGCATTGTTTTTCCTTTGTTTAGTGCCATCTCATCCTTTAGGACTCAGCTTAGATGTCTTTTATTCTAGCCTGGGTCAAGTGCTCCTCCTCTATGCTCTTACAGTATCTCGTGTTTACTTATTTCCATCACAGTATTAATAATAACAGTAACAGCAACACATATAGTGTTTCGTATGTGACCATTATAAGCACTTTACACATTTTAATTCATTTAATAATCATGACAAGTTTTTTTGTGGTAGGTACTAATGATCCTTATTGTACAGATGAGAAAACTGAAGTAGAGAGAATAATTTTTGCTCTATATTGCAATTTCCTGTTTAAACCCTTATTCTGCCCCATTGGTCTGTGAGCTGCTTGAGTGCAGGTACTATATCTTATTTATCTCTGTACATCATGTACCTTGCCTAGTGCTTTACCCAGAGCAGGAGTTCAAAAAATGTCTTCTTAATGAATGAATAAAAGCGGCAAAGAGGCCGGGCGTGGTGGCTCATGCCTATAATCCTGACACTATGGGAGGCAGAGGCGGGCGGATTGTTTGAGCTCAGGGTTCGAGACCAGCCTGACCAAGAGCAAGATCTTCTCTCTACTGAAAAAGATAGAAAGAAATTATCTGGACAACTAAAAATATATATAGAAATATTTAGCCAGGCATGGTGGCACATGCCTGTAGTCCCAGCTACTCGGGAGGCTGAAACAGGAGGATTGCTTGAGCCCAGGAGTTTGAGGTTGCTGTGAGCTATGATGAGACCACCGCACTCTACCCAGGGCAACGGAGTGAGACTGTGTCAAAAAAAAAAAAATGTGGCAAAGAAACTGGAGACCATTCTCTGAAGTGAAGTATCTCAAGTGTGGAAAAATGAGCATCACATGTTCTATTAAATTGGAACTAACTGAACATGCACACACACATGTGCACAGAGGGAAGTAAAACTCAGTGGAAATCAAGCAGGGAGGAGAGGAGAGGAGGGAAGGGGCAAAACCTACCTGGTGGGTGCAATGAACAATGGTTGGGTAAAAGAAGATTGAGAGAGGGACAAGGGATCAGAGGAAGAAGAGGAGAGAGAGAGAGAGAGAGAGAGAGAGAGAGAGAGAGAGAGAATGAATGTGTATGCAAGTGCAAGAAGAGTTACACCATTATATATATTGGGCAGCACTTCGATGACCCTTATGCTGAAGTGTCATTGATTCATTTAGAAAGTCCCTATCTGGTAGTCATACAGAGCCCCTCAAAACCTCTTTACCACTTCATTAAGAAGACTTTTTTGTTCTTTTGAGACAGAGTCTCACTCTGTTGCCCGGGCTAGAGTGCAGTGGCGTCATCCTAGCTCACAGCAACCTCAAATTTCTGGGCTCAAGTGATCCTCCTGCCTCAGCCTCCCAAGTAGCTGGGACTACAGGCATGCGCCACTATGCCCGGCTAATTTTTTCTCTATATATTTTTAGTTGTCCAGCTAATTTCTTTCTATTTTTAGTAGAGACGGGGTCTCGCTCTTGCTCGGGCTGGTCTCAAACTCCTGAGCTCAAACAATCCACCGGCCTCGGCCTCCCAGAGTGCTAGGATTACAGGCGTGAGCCAGCGCGCCCGGCCCCAAGAAGACATTTCTTGAACTCCTGCTTTGGGTAGAGCACTGTGCAAGGCACAAGACCTTTGTTGAACACCTTGTCTCTTCAATCAAATTCTAAACAATTTGAGGGTGAAAAAACTTATATTAAACTTCTATTGTGCCTTCTCAGCATTGGGCACATGGTTAATAATAGCATTCGTCAGCGATGGATATGACAATGCCAAAGCCGATGCAAAGCAGTGCAGAGCAGGAGCCAATAAACATCTGATGACAGTCGAGGCAGGAGATCTAGTTTGAATCTCAGCTGTCACTTATCAGCTGTGACGCTGAGCAAGTCTTCTCGCAGCATTGGTTTTCTTATTGCTAACCTGGGCAGTGGTATCTATCCTGATTGCGACTGAGCAGCTCAATGAGGCCTTCAGTGCGGCTTGGCAATCCCTCTCCTTCCCCTGGGAAGTATCTTCCTGATGACTACTTCAAATATTTACCATTCTTTTTGAGCTCCCTACCTTCCTCCTCCCTGTGCAGCTAGTAGCTTATCTTGATCATTCTCTTTGCAGCCAAGATTCTTAAACAGTCATTAATATTAATGTCTCCATTTCTTCGCCCTTCCACTCACTGCTCAGCCCTCTGCAGTCTGGCTTCTGTCATTAGCTCTTGACCAGAAAATATTCTCACCAAAGTTATCCACGATTTCCTTGTTTCAAAATCCAGTAGTCATATGTGTCATCTCACCTTGTCTCTCTCCTTCCTAAAACTGTCTTCTCCCTTGTTTTCTGTAGCACCACTCTGTTTTCCCCACCTTTCAAAATGATTCTTCTAGGTCTCCTTTATAAGTTCCTCTTCTTCTGCCCACCCTTTAAATCTGACTATTCCTGCTCTCTTACAGTTTCACCTAGAATTCTAGACTGCTGGTTCTTATTCTTAACATTCTCCATGGGTGATCTCATCCACTCCGTCTCTATGCCAGTGACTCCTAAATTTATACCTCTGCCACAGATCTCTCTCCTGAACTCAATTTATGTACAGTCAGCTGCATTTGGAATGCCCCCACCTGAATGTTTTAATGACACCTCAAATTTAACATTTGCAAAGCTGAAATCATCTACTCTCTTCTCTCCCCACTCTCAAACTATGCCTCATCCAATGTCCCCTATCTCAATAGGGCCACCACCCATCTAATTACCCAAGTTAGTCATCCTGGGTTCCTCACCTATTGTTGACATATAATTAATTTTGAAGTCTCATCAGATCTACCTTCAAAATATATAATGAATCCATCCACTTCTTTTTATCTCTACTGTCCAAACCTTAGTTCAAACCATGCAACCATCGTCTCTTGTCTTTTGGAAATCTCACAGGCACCTCAAATTGGTCTCTTTAATTCCACTTCTGCACCACTTCTTCCGTCAATTATCCATCCAATAGTCAAGGGACTTTTCTAAAGTGGAAATCAAATCATGGCTAGCACCTCACCCTTTGCTATGCTTAAAAAAACTTCAGGAGCTCTTAAGTGCTTTCAGGATGAAATTCAAACTCCCCAGCCCAGGAAACCAAGAGAGCCCTCCATTGTCTGACCCCTGCCTTTCTTCGCAGCCTCATCTCTCACCATTAACCTCCAGCTTCATGCTTTATGCTCCTGTACAAACACACACACATACACACACACACAAACACACACACACACACACACACAATCCAGCCATACTTAAGCACTTGAATTTCTCTGAATTTGCCTTTTTCTCTGTCTCTAAGCCCTTAAGCATGCTATTCCATCATCCATCATTCACTTGGATAACTGCTAGTCATTCAACTCATCCTCTCCTTGAAATCATCTTTGGGCTCTCCCCACTTCCCACTCAGGCTGGGTTAAATACGGTTCCTTTGTCCCTCCTATCTGTATCTGGGCTTTCAGTAAGAGTGGGTGAGATACCTTGAGGTTTTCAAGGGGAAGACCTACTGCCTACCAGAGAAATGCAACTCCTGCTTCAGCCTTCCTGGAATGGCAGCAGAAGAGCCAAGCTTAAGTTTCTTATGGAAATCAACAGTGTTCCCAAGAGGTGAGTCTCTCCACAGAGCCAGTCCTGACTCAGAAGGAGTAAGTAGGAAAGTATTTTGGGGCAGTGGGAGGGCGGGATCAAGAAAATGCCATCACTGAGGCTTGAAATCTCTAGAGACTCTCACTTGGCAAAGCTGGAAAGGAATAACAACTTGTTCTTACAAGGTGTTGGAGCTTATTCGAATGGCAGAAATGGCCCCATGGGGGTTAACTTTCAGCCAAGGTCAGGAAGATGGATAGACAGATGGTTGAGTGGTAAGCCAGCCTAGATTCAGCAAGGATTGTGTTTGATGAGCAGTTGAGGTGAGGACAGACAGGGTTTAGATGAAGGGTCCTGGCCTGAGTTGTGCCTGGAAACTGGTTGAGGAAGTCCCCTAACTTCTCTAGGCCCCACTTTGCTCATCTCCAAGGTTTTGAATCTCAAGCAAGGTAACGGGGACAGGAAACTGCTTTGACAAATGCAGAAGACTGAAGAGCTGTTATTACAAGCAGGCAGCTTTAAAAGAAACCTCTTTTTGAGGGATTCTCCTGGAAGCCAAGTGCTGGCTGCTCTGAAGGTACAGAAAACTCTAGGCCTTGCCAGCTGAATTTGTCTTCTGGGCATGGGGCCAACAAACCTTCTTGCCCCGGGCCCCGCAAGAAGGTTTCACTTAGGATACTTACCTAATCTTCCTTAGGGGAGGAATTGGAGCTGCAGGAGAGGATTAGGAAGGTCAAGATTGACAGCCGCTCCTGACTTAAACCCTTCCTGCCTGGGCACTTGCCCTGCTACTCTCCACGTCTCTTGCTCTAAGAATCTTGTGCGTGGTACTCTTCTTTGGGGGCACCCTCATAAGACTGCATGAGACAGGACATTTAGAGTTATCAGGCTCAAGGAAGGTCCTAATGTGGCCTGCTGAGGGTGATGGGGGCCACCACAATCCTCTTCTGTCAGTCAGCCTCATTTCTCCATCCCTTGATCTCACCACCCCTCAGAGGACTCTGAGACACTTACCCCCTTCTTTGAACCTCACCCCCAGCTACCAGAGGCCATAGTAGCTGGCAAAGCCATTTCCTTGAGGTCCTACTTTCTGGAAAATTTGTCCTTGGAACAGTTCACCTTTCCTTCAGTTGATTGATGACAACTCAGGGAATTGCAACTGGATTGAGAGATTTTATAATAGTTTTTAAAAGTTTATTTTTGTCCTGATCATCAAACTAAAACATTCTCACTTTAGAACACTGGAAAATACAGAAAAGCAGAATTTGGAAAACAAAAATCAGCTACAATCTGTACTCCTAGAAGTGCTGTGAGTATGGAGTTCCAACTCCATTTTCAAGTTGGGCACTTGAAGAGAATAATGCCTCAGTCCAAAGCAGGAATTTCTAATGACAGACTTTCAGGGCAGTGGGGGAGAGCCATTCCAGGACTTCAAGAGGAGACTTTAGGACTTCACTCAGGAGCCTACCTTCTGCTACCTCTCTGAGACTTCGTGCAGAGGAGGGCACTGGAGTTGGCTGTGAGGGAGGACCCCTTCCAACCCCACTCTGGGCCAGTTAGGCAGAAGGGTAAACTATAGCTCCTTTTTGTTCCATTTTTATCTGCATCCTTTGGCCCCCAAAACTCCAGCCAGAAATGATCTGATTTGGAGAGTGCTTCCTTTGGCCCTATAGTTTTGAAGATGGGAACCTTCGTGATAGCATTGAGGAAACAAATACCACCAACCTAAGTGCCACCAGAAGTTTCCCTCCCCATACCCTTTACTCAGAACCCAAGGTGGCCCAGCCTGGCTCCACCGTGGGCTGAACTGATAGCAACTAGGAAGGAAGAGCGCTCACATAGGTGAACTGAAAAGGCAGCAACTAAATCAAGATGGAGATACTTACAGAGCAGTTCTTTTGCAGAGCCTTGGAGGGGGAGATGCCCCTGAAGAGGGAGGAAAGGATCCTGAGGGAGAGGAGCGAAATGCAAGGCACCACAGCCTCAGGTGATAAAGGATTTCTAATTGTTAACCACAGCTTTGCAAAATCCATCTGCAAATCTGAGCCTTGGGTCAGAGACTTATTACAGATCAGAATTAAACCCCTGGAGGCTGGGAAAGATTGAGGTACTTAAAAAAAAAAGATTTGGTGGGTTTTGTGTTTTTTCTGTCAAAAACTCCAGCTGGGCTTTTGTGTGGTGACCTCTGTGAACCCAGGGGAGGCCTGGTTGGGAGGGGGGTTTGGCCCAAGGTGGAATTCAGAACATTCCAGCTTTGAGGGTGGTGAGAGGAGGGGGCTCTGTTATGCCCATTAGGTGTCCCTGGCTAGCAGCCCTGAGGCCCAGCATGGAGTAAACCTCATAAACACAGCCCTGGTGAGCCAGTGCCCAAGCAGCCCCGGGGCTCTTCTACCCAGCTTGGTTCTCCTGCGAGCCCCCAGCCCCACTCTCAACCAAGGTTGCTCCCAAGGCTCAAGGGAGAACATGTGTACTGTAGGTTTAGACTCTGCATTCAAGAGCAGGTCCTACAGGTGGAAATGAGGTGGCCCTCATAACGGCAGGCCTCCCCTTTTTACCACATACTGCAGTACCATACACTATGTCATTTAAGCCTCTCGAAAGTACTGTGGAATGGAGTGCAGATTCCTTTGCAAATGGAATAAAAGCTTTCCTGTATTTTTCCTGAGTAGAAAAATACTAGATGCTATTGAAAAGAAGTCAGAAAATGAATGAAGTACAAAGAAGAAACTAGAGGTCCTCATAATGCTACCGGCCAGAAATAATCATTGGTAACATTTTGATGTACTGTAGAAGACATCAGTAGAAACATTTTTTATAAAATTGAATCATACTATACCTACAGTTATTTAACCTTCTGTCATTGCTAAACAATGTGTCATGGACCATGTCAATTAAAAAACAGAGCTACATCATTCTCTTATGGCTGCACTACATTCTATCATATAAAATATGATTCGTTTAACCACCAACTACTAAACATTTTTATTTTAATTTTTTCACTACTATACCCTACCATCTTTGTTCATAATACTCACAAATTCCTAGGAATAGAATTGCTAGGTCAAAGAGTATGCATGTTTTTTTTAAAAAAGTATGCATGCTTTAAAGGCTAATACAACATATTTCAAAAGTAGGGCAGCTATTACTATTTCCAGATGAGGAAATCTAACCCAATGAGATGAAAAGAATGAATTACCCGACATCCCAAGTTGAGTAGTAATAGTTAGAACTGGAATCTAGATCTCTAAATGTCTAGTTTAGTAAACTTTCCAATGTACCACACTGACTCCCTCCCAAGGACTCCCATGTAAAAATGATAAAGCTAATGGCCAATATTTATTGAACACTTTCTAAGTGCCAGGCACCATGCTGAGGGCTTTCCTATCCGTTGTTACACTGAGCTAGTGCAGAGCAGAGCCAGGCCTACATACCAAACCTGACCAACTCTGGGGACTGCCTCTTAATCATTATGCTCAACTCCCTTTTTCAAGTAATATTAAGGCAAAAAGTCAGATTTGTTGCTTAGGGTGAATTCAGTGAAGAAAATCAGAAATGATCTTCCTTCCCAAGGTGGCCCATCCCTGCCTTGCACTGATCCCCTGGCAGTGCTCCTGAGCAGGGGTCTCTCAAGGGTGCTCCCCCTTGGCAGGCTGGGACAGGCTTAAAGTGCAGTATTTTAACAAGTTAGAAAATGCTGGTTGAACGCAAGATATTACAACATAAGGTAGTATAGGGGCACCTTATCAGCTCACAATGATTCTGTGCAATTGAGGATAGGAAAAGGCAGAATCTTAGGGGCAGGTGCCAGGGCGGATGAGGGGACTGTGTTGGCAGGATGTGGTTACCAGATTGGCAATCATTCAAGGACTGGGTTCTAACACTGCGTTTCTTATAAGTCAGCACTATCAGATCCTGGTGGAATCATGCCAAAGACTATGACTCCTCAGTGTTGAGCCTGGGCGGCTCCTCAATAATCATTCTGGCCGGGCGAGGTGGCTCACGCCTGTAATCCTAGCACTCTGGGAGGCAGAGGCAGGTGGATCGTTTGAAGCAGGAGTTCGAGACCAGCGTGAGCAAGAGTGAGACCCCATCTCTACTAAAAAAATAGAAAGAAATTATCTGGACAACTAAACATATATAGAAAAAATTAGCTGGGTATGGTGGCACATGCCTGTAGTCCCAGCTACTCGGGAGGCTGAGAGAGGAGGATTGCTTGAGCCCAGGAGTCTTAGGTTGCTGTGAGCTAGGCTGACGCCACGGCACTCACTCTAGCCCAGGCAACAAAACGAGACTGTGTCTCAAAAATAAATAAATAAATAAAATAATCATTCTGCTAAGACCCCTGCTGCGATTCAGAGAGCCCAGATAGGTGAGGCGATGGAGAGGGTCTGAAAGAAGAGAGGAAAGAATAGCAGGCTGAGAAAGTCAGTATCTGGTTTAGGAGAGGACTGAATGGTGAGAGAAGAAAAGAAATAAAATAAAGGTCTGGGTAGAGATGAGTGAGGGAAGAGAACAGAAGAGGTAGGAGAGGGGTCTTTGAGGAAGAAAATCTAAGAGAGCTCTGTATAAAGCAAGATCTTGAAGGAGAGGGAAGAGATGTTGCTATGAAAAGAGGAGTCTAGAAGGAGAAATGAGAGATTCTAGGAGAAATGGGGCAGGGATGAGAGGACTCTAGGAGAAGGAGTTAGGGTCTAAGGCAGAAAGAGGCTTAGAGACATTTTATCCTCACTATTCCACCAAACCAAGTTCTTTTCATGGTCACCAATAACCAAATCCAATGGCCACATTTTAGTCCTTAACTTCCATGACCTCTATGCAGTTTTCAGTGCCCTAGATAACTTTGCCCTTCTTGAAATGCTTTCTCCTCTTGGCCCTTGTGATAAAATGCACCCCTGGTTTTCCTCCTATCTCTCTGGGTTTGTCTTCATTGGCTCCTCTGCCTCTGCTGGGCCCTTAAATATGGATATTTCTCAGGAGCCTGACCTAGGTTCCTCTTTTCTCACTCCACATCCTCACTCTGGGAAGTCTCATTTGTCCTCCATGGGTTCAACTACCCTGTACAATCTGATGACTTCCAAATCGTCGTTTCCAGGACAGACTTCTGTGAACTTCAGACCTCTATATACTACCATCTCCATTCGGATAGCTCAAAGTCATCTCAAATACAACATGTCCAAAACTGTATCCTTGATTCCCTTTTGAAAGAAAACCAATCCTCCCTCAGTCTTCTCTATTTGAGAAAACCAATTGTTTAAGCCAGAAACCTCAGAGTTAGCCTTAATTTCACTCTTCTCTTTCTCTGACCCTCCACACCCTGTCTCATCTGACCCGTAAGTCCTTACAATTCTACCTCGAAGATATAGCTCTTCCATCCATCCACTGGTTTCCACTTCCACCTCCATTGCCATCATCTTTCCCCTAGACACTGCAACAGCCTCCGGATTTTTCTGCTTCTCCTCTAGGCTTCCTCCGGTCCATTCTCCACACGGTGCTTGATTTGGCCCCCGCCTAGCTCTTCAAATTGATTTCGTGTTACTCTCCTCATTCATTACACTCCCCACTGGCTCCCTTTCAATTTCTCAAACCTACTATGCTCTCCCTCCCCTCCAGGCCTTTACAAGTCCTATTCCTTCTGCCTGGAACTCTTTCTGGACCCTGAGCCCAACCCACCTTCAGCTGGCTTTGTCTGAAAAACTCTTTCTCTTTCAGGTCTCAGCTTAGGCATTGCTTCCCTGATTCCTGATGCCCCTCAGTTGGATGTTCCTACTGTGTGCTCCCAAAGCACTTTGTCACCCTTGTTATCCCCCCAGCGAATTGTCCTGGGTTGTATTTGTTGTTTCTTCTCCCCCATAGGACTATGAATCCCTGGAGGGCTTGGCTTTCATTTGTTGTTTTCATCACTCTACACTAGGCTAATACAGTGGTTAGCACATAGCAGTTGCACCACTGAAATGATGGAATTGAGCTGAGAAGAGAACATGGTGAGAAGGGAAACGCTAGATCAGTCACGGAAGGGAGAAATCTGGGAGAAGAGGAAGGGGAGACAAAATGATGCTGTAAGGGAGTTCTGGGAGGGGAGACAAGAGAAGTGCTCACATCTGGCAGGAAAGAGAGAATAAAGGTTTGAGAGGAGATGGATAAGAAGATCTAGGAGGAGAGATGTGGAGCAAGTGGTTTCCAAGGACCAATGCAAAGACTTTCAAGAAGGAAGGAAGGGTGTGGTGAAGGAATCATCCATAGAAGGAAACTAAAGTCCATGTACCAAGATCTTTGAATTATTTAAAGTTTATTCAATTTAAAGGACTATCTGTAATTCTAAGCTTATTCTTTGAATAGTTAGTATTAAAGTTTCTTTTGTAAAATAAGAGGTAGTAGTATTAATATTTGTTAGGAAGAAATTTTTTTAATGCCCTTAATTACCAAACGAAAAGTTTTGCGACCACATGTCAATTTCCCCTCATTGTTTTTAAATTTTTAAATTGCACTGGTTGAAGTACCAAAGAGGGGAGAGCTCTGGGAAAAGAACATTTTATGTCAATGGGTCTCAACATTTTTGGTCTCAGGACCACTTTACACTCTTAGAGAGTATTTAGGCAATGACCCAAATCTCTTTCAACTAGTGAATGGAAAAACAAAGTGTGGTATGTCTGTACAATGGAATACTGCTCCACAATAGAAAGGGGAATGTACAATTGATACGCACAACTACGTGGATGAAGCTCAAATGCATTATGTTGAGTGAAAGAGCCAGACTCAAAAAGCTGCTTGCTGTATGTTCCATTTATATGACATGCTCAAAATGACAAAACTATAGAGATGGAGAACGTATTATTGGTTGCCAGAGGTTGGGTGGGGGAAGTGGTTGAATACCAATGATGTGGCACAAGGGAATTATTTGGGGTGTTAAACTCTAATGGTTGTTCAATAACTATGCATTCATCAAAATTCAGGGAGCTGCACACCAAAAAGAGTGAATTTTATGCATCCTTCCACATTTTGTCACACAGAACATTAAAAAGGCATCTGTGTAAATTTTAAAATAGATACATAAAAGACATTAGTTAAAAAATTATTGAGGACTCCAAGGGGCTTTTATTTTTATGAGTTATATCTATTGACATCTAACATTTGAAATTAAAACTGATACATTTTAAAACTATTCATTTATTAATTTAAAATCACAGTTATAAGCCCATGATATGATAAAATAAATAATGTATATTTATGAAAAATAGCTATATTTTTTAAAACAAAAAATGGCAAGAAAGTGGCATTATATTAGATTTTCATAATTCTCTTTAGTATCTGGCTAAACAAAAGGCAGCTGAGTTCTCATTTATGCTCTTGTATTCCTGCTGTTGCAGTACGTGTTTTGATTGAAGTATATGAAGAAAATCCAGCCTCACAGAGATAGGGAGTTAGAGAAAGGGGGTACTTGATGGTCTTTTTAGGCAGAATTCTAAGAATGACCCCCAAATGACCCTCGCCTGTAGAGAAATGCCCTCCCCTTTGAGAGTGGGTGTTTATGACGAGCGATCACTCCCATGATTATGTTAGTTATCTGGCAAAGGGAAATTATCCAGGTGGGCCTAATCCAATCATGGCGGTCCTTTAAAAGAGGGTTTTCTGGTGGCCGAAAAGGAAGTCAGATTCAAAGTGTGAGAAGTACTTGACATGCCGTTGATGGTTTGAACATAAAGGCGGCCATGGGGGTAGCTTCTAGAAGCAGAGAGCAGCCTTTGGATGATAGGCAGAAGGCGATGGGGCTTCAGACCCGCACCCTGAAGGAAATGGGTTCTGCTAACAACCTGGGTAAGCTCCGAAGGGAATTTTTCTCCAGGGCCTCCAGATAAGAGCCCATTTCTGCTGACAACTTCAGCCTGTGAGACCCTAAGCAGAGAAAACAGGTGAATCCACCTGGACTTCTGACCTACATAACCGTGAGATAATAAATGGGTGTTGTATAACATTAAGTTGTTAAGTTTGTGCTAATTCGTTATGACAGCAATAGAAAACTAATAAATTGTGTGGAGATTCTTCTTGATAATTACACCTAAACTTTAGGAGTGGTAGTTTCTTAATGTTTATCTGCTATGTTGAATCTGAAAGCATATCAGGGAACATTTTGTACTCTGTTACATTAAAATCCATCAGTCTGCCTTGCACTTTGCATGGCTCTGTTGTCCATGCGTGATTTTGTAACATCAAGCATTAGTTATTTGGAAAATTTCAGTCTACCTGGTTATGCAGATCTTCCGATTGCTGACTCATTTTTGATTATACAATATTAAAAAGTCACATTCATTACTATTATTAATAATCTTTTCGGAAAGGTCTATAGGGTACTAGGAAGCTCTCAAGCTCAGAGTGGCAGATACAGGTTTTCCAAAATTGTGCTTTTTACTTGAAAGCTTAAATTTTATCATTGACAACAAAGAGTATCATCAGTTCTTTTCCTTGAGGTGACAGGATGATTGTGTTCATTTTTAACAAAATACTGGCCAAGTACCCAAGTTTGAATAACCATAATTTGCCTGTCAATCATTCTTTCAAGTTAAAAAAAAAAGTGTTCCATGAAAAATTGGCTAGTTTAGCTTGTAATTCAATTGCACAAGTGCTTTTCCTCATGACAACCATCACACCTCAGTATGCAGAAGTGCTTTATATATCCTTCCTATTTCGTTACACAGATTATGAAGGACACATACTTAAAGTGTTGATATTGAATAGAAGTTAATAATTTTTACTTTTTCATCGAGACATTCTTAAGAGAAGCTGACATTTCTTCTACCAGGAATACATTGGTGCTAAAGAGTAACATCAATAAAATGTAGTGCCACTGCCTTGGTCCTTGCTAAAGCACCTGCACTTTTACCCACCATTGCTTTTGCTACTTCAGTGCAAATGTCAACACAGCAAAAAAGGTAAATAGTGTCTTAGTATGATCATGAAAGTACTTTTGACTGAACCCTTAGGGGCCTTTGGACCACATTTTTAGGGCTGTTGGTCTAGGCTGAGGCTGGAAGAGGAAGGTAGAGACCTAGAGTGGGTGGAGATGAAATTTTAATCATAATTAGAAATGTCCTGTCAATAGAGGAGGTACCTGGGAATGAGGAGAAGGAGAGAATCCATAGGTTCCTTCCCCCAAAGATCTCTGCTGTGCCACTTCCTACTCCTGACCTACCTTGGTCATGCGCTGTCCCAGCCAACAAACAGCTACCCTCTAAAGCCATTCCCATCCTGGGATCTCGGATGCTCTGCCTTACAAGGCCAAAATATAATACTAACAGAGAATCCCATCCTGGCCCATGCACCTGTCAGGGCTGTTTGGCACCCTACCCGGGAGCCCCAAGGCCCTGCTAGACCAAATCTGTTGGGCTTCTCAGACCAACGACCTGTGTCAAATACCATTCCATGACACCTGCCGTGTCCCCAGTCCCATGCCAAGCGCTGATGGGCGGGAGGAGACATGACTAAGCCACAACTCCTTCCTAGATCACCCCAATAGAGAGGCTTTCGTCCCATCTGAAAAAGTGACTGAAAAGAAGGCTCGCACCCCTACATGGGAGGGAAGCTCAAATCAGAGGCCTGGGGAAGGAGGCAGATGTTAGCATGGCTTGGAGGCTCCCTGCAGTAAGTGTGGGTTCAAGGAGGACCTGAAGAGGAGAGGCAGAATTGGTGTCATGGGGGAGAGAGAAGGAATTCTAGATTTGGGCAGGGGAGTGGAGACGATCACGTGCAGGGACAGTATAGTAACAAGCCTGCTGGAAGTGACAGGGAGAGCTGGATGGAGCCAGAGATGAGGCTGGGGGTACAGGGAAAATCTGTGAACGCCTGACTTATTCCCATCAGTCATGGGCTGCCAATGCAGGTGTGTGAGCAGGATGGAAGTTGGGTTTTAGGAAGCCGAATCCGGCCAAGTATGCAGAAAACACCTGAAAGTGTGTGGAACAGAAAGAACTAACACCAATGTACGCACAGTATTTCATTTCACCCTCACTCCAGCCCTGTGAGATAGGTATTATTACTTTCATCCCCAGGAAATTGAGGCTCTGAGAAATTGATTAACTCACCCAAGGTCACCTGGAGGGAAACGACCGAGGAAGGATTCCAAGCCAGGCGTGCTTCCAGAGCCTGTGCTCTGAATAACCACAGTGTACTCAATGAAGGAGCCAATATCTACAGAGCGCTGAATAGTCGTCAGGCTTGAAGCAAAATCTACGCACTATTTCATTCAATCTTCACTGCAACCCTGTGAGGTAGGGACCATTCTTATCCCACACACCCACATCCAACTGTAGGGCCCAAGCTTTTTCACCTTAAGGCATCAGATGAGAAGGGCCTGTGCTATTTGCTGGAGTGGCAGCCAGACCTCTCAATAGCTATTTCATCCTGGTACATCACTTACTGTCTCCACGCCTCAGTTTCCTGCTCATCTTTAAATGGGAGCAGTAATCCTACCTCACAGGGTTTTTATAAGGAGTAAATAAAATAATAAAGCAATCAAGTGCTTAGCACAGCACCTGGCACACAGTAAGCATTCAATAAATGTTAGCTATTTTGTTGTTATCGTTGTTGCTGTTGTTAAGAGTTTGTCAGGGTCCACCTCCCAGGAAGGGAACTGCCACTAGTTACCAATGTCCTAGTTACCAGTTGCTTATTAGCCAGGACACTAAGACTAAAAAGACAGAGGAAAGACCGCACTGCTGGGAATTCAGCACCACTCCATCTCCCCAAGGCCTGAGGCCGGGCTGGGAAAGGAGGCTGCGTCAGAGAAGAGGGGCTGGACAGGGTGGACCGAAAGGCAGGGAAGAAGCCCGGCTGGGAGTGATCTTTCCAGGCACCCTCCCTCCCGCCGTCCTCCTTCCCCAGAGCTTTGTTTTTCTAGGCCTCTGCTGTCCAAATGAGGAGCAAATGGGGAGCTGCTAGAGGCTCTGCCAGGAGAGCCCGCGCCACATGGGCCACAGCCCTGGCTCAAATGACGGGTCAAGCAGCAAAGGGTGCAGGAGCTGACCCAGCAACAAACTGTTCTCCAGAGGAGATCCCTGTCCCAGGAACCCAAGGGGCTGGGTCCAAGATTTGGCACATTTGGGACATTTGGACTTGAGAACAGAGGCCCCAGGCACCATTTGCTATTTTTGCTTTGGGGGCAGGTTTGGGTCAGGGAGAGAAAATTCTCCCTTCCTCCTCTCTCAGAGCAGGCCCTCCCTTATTTCTGGCCTCCACCTGGCACCCTCACTGGGCACTTAGGCTTCCTGTCCCCAGCCCCAGGGGCCCTAGCTCTCGAGACAACGGCTGGAGGGAAAGGATAAGAGTTCCTTCCCGAAGGTGAGCGCAGAACCTGTTGCTGGGGCTTTCAACCTGCCATCCCAGGGCCTGCTCCCTCCGCTGCCTGCCGGCCCACCCTGCACAGCCCACCTCTGCACATCGCCCCCAGCGCAGGGCGGGGCAGGCCAGTGCTTAGGAGCACAGTGACTACCCGAGTTCAAATCCTAGCCTTGTCACTTTTAGTGCTGTGATCTTGGGCCAGTTACTTGGTCTCATCTATAAACTGAAGCTTTGAATAGTATCTTCCTCATAGAGTTGTTTGTGAGACTTAAATTAATCCATTCAGAGCACTTAGAACAATGCCTGGCCCATAAATGCTTAACAAATGTTCTGTACTCTTATTATCTGTCTCCGTGCCACTTCTCCCTGCTGGAATGACATTGCCCCCCGTTGCTCTGTCTCTGCAAACCCAGCGCAGCTCCATCTCCCCCTCCTCCATGAAGTCTTTCTGGCATTATCCAGTCTCCTGACTTTTGTTGCACCCCCCAGTGAGACTAGAACCATTTTGGAAGTTAGGAACTGTGACCTGAACAGCACGAACTAAACGGAGCACGGAGTAACATCTGCTCTAACCTCCTTACTGCCGTCAAATTTTTTGACTGTGACCCAGAATAAGAAATGCATTTTACGGCACAACCCAGTACAGACGTTTGCATATCTTTGTATAGAGACACTGTATAGATAAATTCATGTGACGAAAACAAAATCTTCACGGAACAATTCATATCCTTACGACGTGTGATCCACTCTTATATTTGCTATTCATTTTCTCAAATGCTGGTTGCAACCTACAAAACTGATTTTAAGCCCTGCCATTGGAAGCATGTGACCCAAAGTTTGAAAAACACTGCTGCAAGTGTGACCCTGATTTTCCCTCCTCTGTGATAAACCCCTCACAGGGTGGGATTAGACCTTCAGAGGCCCCAGGCCCTGGAAAGACTGCACGTGAACGGCCTGTCCACGGTCTGGAGCTAGAAGCAAGGGGGGCTTGAAGTGGACGCCCGTGGAAGGCCTTTGGAAGCAGGAGAACGGAGAGACAGTCAGGGCTCAGACAGAAAAGGGCTTTGAATGCCACACAAAAGATTTTGGGTATTTCCTAAAGGCACTAGAAGCTCGTAAGCAGAAGACCACACTCAGCTATGTGTTTTAGAAAGCTCACTGGGGCAGCTGCCAGGAGAATGGGTGGTAAAGGCTAAGTCAAGGACAGGGGGACATATCAGGAAGCCGTTTGCGGCACGTAGGTGAGAGAGGACAGATGAGGGCAGAATCGAAGATAAGAAGGAGACTGGGGAGCATGGAGGAGACAAAAGTGAGAAATGGTGGAGATTAAAATCAACAGGGCTCTGTGGCTGGTGTTTTTAGCTTGAGTAACTGGGTCACTATGATGCTGGTCACCGAGGTAGGTACAGAGCAGGTGTGTAGGGGAGAAAAACAGTTCGGTTTTGGAATGAGTTTGAGACACCCATCAGGAAAATTTCATCAGGAAACACAACTCTTGTTCTTTCATTCGTCCAATAAATATTTATGGGACTGACACAGAGAAACTAACATTGTATTTTGCCAAGCAGGAACAGTAAGGAAAGAAACTAACATTCATTCTCACCATCATTTTGAAAAAGAGTGACTATTTTACTAACAAAACCCAGGAAGGGCATAATCTCAGAATGAAGGACAGTCCTTTATAACTTGAATAAATTTAGATTATGGAAAAACTCTCCAAGCACAGTTTTTCTCATTTTGCTGGGACCCATTGAAAACATCCCTGCGTATCAGCCTGATCTGTGGACTGTAACAGACAGAGGAAGAGAGGCCAGCAAAAGGGACCACAAGGAAGGGTTCCGGAGGCAGGAGGCAAGCCAGGAAAGAGTGCTGATGGTGGCTGAAAGAGGAAGGAGCGTTTCAGAAATGAGGACTTGGCCAATAGTGTCTTTTGCCACCCAGGGTTCAAAGAGGTCATCGAATTTGGCAATTAGGAGTTCATTGGTAACCTTTGGCAGTGCCCTTTTACTGAGCTAATGGAGCTGGGGCCAAATTGCAGCTGGTCGAAGTGTGAAATGGGAAGGTGGTAAAGGTGGAAGTCTAGCATGTAGAGTATTTTCTGCAAATTTGAGGGAAAAGAAAAAAAAAAGAAAAGAAAAGAGAGAAGGAAGGAGGGAGGGGAGAGAAAAAGAGATCAGGCAAAGAGCAAGTTAGGGGAGCAAGAGAACACATCTGGGAAGGGAGGGTGCTTGTTTTTTGGGATAACAGAGATTGGGATTCTATAATCAGAAGAGAAAGAGTGGGTAGAGTGAAGCTGAACTTGCCTGAAGAAGCGTAAGGAACGTCTGGAGGAAGGGCCCAGAAAGGGAGGGTGGATGAGTCCAAGGCCCAGGAGAAGGGATTAGCCTTTAACTAAAGGGGCATCTTGTCCCCTGAGAAGGGAGGGCTGGAAGGGAAGGAAGTTGGAGAGACCAATTTTGGGGGGGTGGGGCAGGGCACTGAGGTAATTCACTCTTGAAGGCCTCTGTTTTCTCAGGGAAGTAGGAGGAGAGGTTGTTCCGTTAAGGGAGAGGGGTGGGGCGGGAGCATGGTCGGCAGCTGGAGGAAGTTTGGAACGTGGCCCAGAGAAATAATATGGAGGCTGGAGCTGGGGCCTTGACAGGGGAACAAGCTCAAGGATGGCTGAGGGGATGGCCGCGGATGAGGTTGAGGGAGTCTCGTCTCCCTCACTGGGCTGCGAGTGCCTCGAGGAAGGGTCCACAGCACTTTCCCCTTCCCAGCCCGTCCCCTTGTAGGCGATGCCCAGCAGGGTGTCTGGCCCAGTCGAGGCACCCACAGAAAGGTCTGGCAAATCCAAAAGCACTCTAGGGCTGTCAGGGGAAACAGAGGTGACATCTGAACTGCCCTGACCGGGAGCTCTCCATTTTGGTTGGCCCACACCTTTTCTGCTGCCTGCTGACCAGTTTACTCCTGTTCCATGTTGAGCGTGAAGAACAGCCAGCTCTTGCCCAGCAACTCCTGCAGGCTGGGGAGAGGCCAACAAGAGGGGCCAGTGGCTTCGTCCCCCACAAGCTGAATGAGGCTGAGGCAATGATTAGGAGGTAGCAAGACAGAGCATTGAACAAAGAGCCACGGAGACAGGATGGAAGGTGGCTCCCTGGGCTCCAGGACTGTGCCGGGAGCTGGGTGCAAGGGGAACCCTGTGGCCGGCTGCTCAGGGGAGTGAAGGGACTGGACAGCTCCCATCGTGCAGGGAGTGACTGAAGGAACACAAGTTCAAGTTGGTAGGTGGCATGATGGGTGACAGGCCTGAGTCTGGTTGGGCTGAGCCCGGCGCTCAGGAGGAATGACTGCCTCTTCGACCTTTCCCTCCTCCCTCCTACCTATTCTCAGAGGCCACCTAGAGGTCAAAATGATCCTAGAGTGTGACAACAGGTCTTGTGCTTTGTCCTTTGCATGCCATCCGCTTCCAATCCAGTGTCTTCACCGTGGCTCCTTCTCTCGACCTCACTCCTCATTTTAGCCAGTGAGGCAGTACAAGCCAACTCTCATTTCCTGATGGTAAATTTAGCAAGAACTCTCAGAGGCCGATAGAAGCCCAGGCTCTCCAGCAACCCTCCCTTTGCCGCCAAGATTTCCCTCTTTAGGATCCCAGATCCAGCCTGTACTTACAAAATTCAGGGACAGAGAGCTCGCCCCAGTCCAAAGCAGCACATTCGACTGAACTCATTTACCTCATATAATAAACCTCTGTTTATTGAGGGCCGGTGAGGTGCCAGGCCCTTAGGTTAGGTGGTGCCTGAGCTGTTAGAAAGTTTTCCTTTGATTGAGCCAAAATGTGTCTCCCTGTAGCTTCCAGCCATGGACCTCAGGCCTGTCCTTTGAAGTCATGCAGAACAAGTATAATCTCATTGCAGTTTAATCTTCAGATATTTGAAAGTGGCTGTCATTTCCCCCAGAGTTTTCTCTCCTCCCCAGATAAGCACTTCTTTCTTTGTTTCTTTTTGCTTTTATGCATCTTTACTTTTATTACTCAAATATATAATATCAGTTCATTGTGTAACTTTTTAGAAGATTCTGAAAAGCATAAAGAAGTAAAAATCCACCCTATTCTTTCTCCCAGAAATGACAACTGTAACATTCTTTCTCCTCACCAGTCTTTTTTTCTTGGCATACTGAACATTCTACACTTTTTTTCTTCCCAGAATGGGATCACCCTCTAAGTAATATTTTAGAGGCTTATTTTTTTTCACTCTTCAATATCTTAAGTTTTCCTTCATTCTCCTACCATGCCAAATTTAATATGAAATTGTGTAGCTGCTCGATGATTTATTTAATCAGCTTTTGGAAGTGAGACATTTAGGTCATTTGCAATTTTCCTTTGCTGCAAAGAACACGGTGGGGCTGGAATTTAAAGTGGGGCAGAGGTTGGGGGTTAGGTGAACCGAGAAAAGAGGAGCCTTTAAGTTACTCCTACTATTTTAGCATCTGATTTTTTTTTTCACTTTCAGTGTTAACAATTAGACTTCCTAGAACATGATCGTGAGCATTTGCTTAGTATTCAGGTGCAAGGATTAATTAATGTCACCGATTTCCTATTATTGGACATCAAGGTTATTTCTAATTTTTGATGATTACAAACCAGGCTGTGATGAATGTCCAAGAAGCTAAATCTGCTGGTGCTGGTGCTGGACACTGAGGTCAGGAGGAACTGTTTCGAGACCTCTAAAGCGTGAGACACCTGCCAGTAGTTGTAACTGGAAGCTTTTTGGCCAAGGCCCAGAAGGCTGGCTAAGGGCGAGGACTGTGCTCAAGCCTCTGGACTCGCCTGGGGTCAGTACCCATTTACTCAGCACCCACCAGGGAGCCACCCGGGGTCAGTACCCATTTACTCGGCTCCCACCAGGGAGCGTTCAGACCAGCGGGGCCCTTTGGGACCCCTGGGCCAGCACCTCATCTCTCACGGGAGAGAACTGAGGCCTGGGGCCGGGGAAGGTCCTTCAGCAGTTTAGTGGCCGGACAGAACTCTGCCTGTCCCAGCACCCTGGCTCCCGAGCTGGGAGCTGAACTGTGAGATTTGGAATGTCACCTGGAGAGCCTACGAAATCCTGCCTGCTCCACTCCACTGGATCACTTCCTGCTGAGGCTGGAGAGGGCACTTTTGTAAATGAACTGACCAGTAAGGGATGGGGGAGCACTGCAGGAAGACTCGAGGTTGACCCCACAAGCAACTGGGCCTACTCTACCCCAGAACCCCTTTTTTTTTCCTATCCCAGATGATGTGCTTAATGATGGCCATCTTATATCAGGGCCAGACCGCAAAGCTATTTGGGATTTGAACTGAAATAACATGTGAGTCCCTCACTCTCCTTAGTGGGGTCAGCTGTTTCTTCTTGCTGGGAACTGGCTTTGCCAAAGGCCTGTTCGTCCACCCCTCTGTCCCTGACAATTCTGTTGCATTGGGTGCTAATGAGCTCCCCTCCTTCCCGCCTTGGGCCTTGCTACTGCCTGGGGAATTCACACAAATGGTGTGCAATTTGCCCCTTCTGTGTTTTTCTTTCTGACTTGGAGGTAAAGCAAACCCCTCGCCTCCCACTGACACCCTGTTGATTCAACTGGGAGAGATTTCACACCCAGGAACCCGGCTTCCCCTCCCCGATCCCCTTCCCTACATCTTCATCCCCCTCCCAAGTCCCCCCACCCCTGTACTCCCTGAATAATTTATGAGTCCAGCCAGGGCTTATAAAAGGGTCTCCCAGAAAAGGCCAAAAGAGTGTGGAAGGTTCTGGGAAATAGGAGACCCCACAGCCTGCCTGGCTTGGCACCCTAAGGATGGACTCTGCCACTTGCACCGCTGCCACCGCCAGCCCAGCCCTGGCCCTGGCCCCGGCTCCAGCTCTCGCGCAAGCCCCCCTGGCACTCCCTGGCCTATTTAGCCCAACGCCCCTTCTCTCCTCCGGACAAGAAGTGATTGGGAGTGAAAGGTAAGTGGAACTTGGTCTTTGGTAGCCTGAACTGAGGCTTGAGGGAGTTCCTGGGAGAGGAAGCGACATGAGGCTTTCAGAGCCCCCCTTTGCACTGTGAAGGGGAAAAGCAGTGGCCTCATAGCCCTCCCTTTACATTTCTGGCTGGAATATCTCACTGGCTTTTCACCTCAGTGATCTCTCTAGGTGGCAGGAGGGGACTTGGGGACAGTAAGCATTGCCAAAGCTGAAGGCCAAGCAGCCAGCCCCTCATGGGCCAGGCTGATGAGTCCATCGAGGGACACAAGGAGACTGCCATGGAACCTGGGTTTAACACAACCTAGACTGCAGAGGTGGGGCGTGGGGAAAGAGGGCCAAAGCCCTGACCACACCATCAGGTTCCCATTTGCTCGTTTCCTGCCGCTGCAAGTCCAGTGGGGACACAGCAGGCCCAGGAATATTTCTGGCCCTTTTCCCCAGCCCGGGAAGATGGTAGGCCTCTGAGCTCTATTTCTTAGAGCCACAGGTAGGAGGCAGGATATTTTCTACCTCACTCCCATTCACTCCTCCAAACATTTAACCTTCAACAAACATCGACTGAAACAGCTTCTGTGTGGGCTATTGTGCTAGGTGTTAGGGATTCAGATACGGATCAAACATATCTTTGAGCTTAAGGAGCCCAAAGATAAGTAAACAGACAATTACAAAACAGGTGATAAGAGTAAGGATAACATTGCCGAGCCCGAGAGGAGGGGCATCTGTCCTGGCCTGGGCTCAGGGGCCTTGGGAGAGGCTTCCTGGAGCAGATGGCACCTGAGCCAAGCTTTGGGGAGCCCTCTTTTATTATCTCAGGGAGCCCACATTTCAGTCCCTTCCTCCACGGACTGATCTCTCTCCTCTTTGTCCTAGAGGAGCTTGTCACTGGAGGCCCTGGCTGTCCTCCACAAATGACCCTCCAAGGCAGACGAGGAAGCTGGTGGATTTGGTGAGTTCGAGCCCAGGTGACACATATTCACATGCGCATGCAGCCACATGCATTCACGCGGACCAGGTCCCTTCCCAGTGAGCCCCTGACCTCAATCCAGGGCTGCAGATCTGGGAAAGCATCCTCATAGCTTTGCTAACATTCAACTCCCACAACAGCCCTGGGAGGAGGGCACATCTGAGGTTTTCGTGGCAATTGGGAAGATGAAGAGGTTGAGGCCCATAGCGGGCAGGGGATTTGGGCCCCACAGCCAGCGTGTGGCACTGCTTCTCGAGTCTCGGTCTCCTGGCGCATTGCCCCGGTGCTCTCCCACCCCCTCCCTGAATCTTTGCTGCTCCAGTAGAACTCTGTCCCCTGGCCAGCCTCCAAACAGGTGTTGGAACAGGGGCAGAAAGCAAACAACCCCCAGGACTCTGTCCACTTGTTTTTCAAACAGAACCAAGAGAGACCCCCCTGTTGTGGGGAGGGTGTTGGGGGACAGGTGGACCCCAGAGATGTCTCAGGTATCTTCTAGATCATCTTACCTGTGGGTTTCCGACCTCTGATATGGAGGAGGCAGTTATCTGGCCATATACTTTGAGCCACGTACTAGCTTTTGCTTTGGACAGGTGGCTGGTGGAGCAATAGCTGCAGAGGTCACCAAGGCTGACTCCAAGTTCCGTCACCCCGTCAGGTAAGCTTCTGGCACCAAGCTCCAAATTTCACGTGAATCCATTAGCTCTTTGGATCCTCATAACAGTCTTGTGACGCAGAAGGGAGGCCCTGCTATGATTGCTGTTTCACAGAGGAGAAAACTGAAGCCCAGAGAGGTTAAGGGACTTGGCGAAGGTTGCTTTCCCTGGAAGCAGTGTCATGACCCCCAAGAATGAGGCCCTGTGCATGGGACAGTGAAGGAATCCTTAGAAGGATATGGGGACAACAGGGCTAAAGAATGCTTGGCTAGAAACCTCCTGGGGTGGGCTGGTAGGTGGAGGGGGTGTCAGGGCCAGAATTGATAGATGCTGGGGCTGGGGCCCCTCACAGCTATAGGCCCACCAGGGGTTACCTTCCTGGCCTGGGGCCATTTTGTAACAACTCAGAAGGTTCTGTTACAAAGCTTGCCCTTTCTTTCCCTCTGACCCCATTACTGTAGCTAAGAAAAGGTGTTGAGCGGCCGGCTTCGTTCTTGGCCCTACTGGCCCTCTGCACACATGAGGCCTTGTCTAAGTTAGGGCCATGTTTCTTCTCGTCCACAGGCTCTTCTGGCCTAAATCCTGCTCCTTTGACTACTTGTACAGTGCTGGGGAGATTTTACTGCAGAATTTCCCTGTCCAGGCCACCATCAACCTATATGAGGACTCAGACAGCGAAGATGAGGAGGAAGAAGAGGAGGAGGAAGAAGAGGATGAGGAAGAGGAGGCAGATGAAAAGGGGCCAGAAGGGTGTGCCAGGGTACCTGGGTCCACACCACACAAGGCCACAGCTCATCCCCTTTCCCTGCCTCTGCCTTGTCCGAACTGAAGCAACAGTATGCCTGGCAGGTTTCCATGGGCATCGATCAGCCAGGAGTCTCCGGGCACAGCTTTCTGGACTGAAAATTGGGTCCCAAAGCTGCCCAGCTCACCCTGACTGGCCTGTGAGCCCAGGCCTCTGGCATCTCATTGTCTGGGCTGCTGTTGTGTTGACAGTGGGAGGGTCCTAGGAGCTCTAGAGGAGGGAAGACCTGGTTTCTGAAGCCCCCAGGAAGCAGAGCAGGATAGCGCATGCCTTTGCAGGGGGAAGCAGTCACCCCTTTACGGCCTTTTGACTCTGCAGCCTTCCCGGGTGGCCATGTGGTCCCGTCTCCCCACGTAAAGCCCGACTTCTGGCTTCACCTCCAGAAATACCAATAGCGGAGCCAAGAAAAGCTGGGGTCACTTTCTCATGGGTCTTGCAGGAAGGGAAGGGGGCATCTGCAGAATCAGCCCACTCTGGGGTCCCACCCCCTGTTTTGCCTACTGTCCATTGAAGTCTGGGTGTTGGCATAAGATGAATCAGAGGAAAAATAAACTGCATGTTTGCCTTTTTCTTGGAACTGTGCTGATTTCCTAACTGAACTCTGCCCGCGTTGTGAAGCTGTGGGCAGAGGGTCAGAAATCAGCTCAAGGCCAATTCATTGCTCTACCTGAGGTCAGTCGACAGATTTTTCTCCATGGGGTTGTAGGTCTGGGGACCCAGCATGGGGCCAGGTCCCCTCCATTAACGCGTGAAATCAGACTTGATTAAACTTCAAGGACAGCTTGGAAAGGGAACAAAAAGGCTCCCAAAGGGCAGCTTGAATGTTGGGAACAGGGATGGGAGTTGGGGGAAGGTGAGAGGTACAGCCTCATTTGAGCCTCAGAGACGGTGCATGTAGGGAGGGGCTGCTAAGTCCTATCAGTTTCGTCTCCTCAATCCCCTTTGTAACCACCACAGCTCAGACCCTCATGGCGACCCTGCCCCAATTACTCTCCAACTAATTTTCTTGTCTCCAGCATGCCCCTTGCAATTCACCCTCCACATTGACCACCGATCAGACCATGTCATACCCTTGCCTCACCAATAGTTGGACTTTATTTTTTGTCACAGATCCCGTTGAGAATCTATGGCTTCTCTATCCAGAAAAATACATGCATATACACACACACTGCTGGGTATTCATAAATCAAGCCCTTAACTTGATATCCTAAACGTGCCAATCATCTGTTCTTTGCGTGTCGCCAGACTCATCTCTCAACACTCGAAACTTACACGGCCTATCCTTGAATGTGGCATGATTTCTGACACTCCTATGGCTTTAAACCTCTCTCTGGAATGCCTTTCCACTTTTGCATGCCTGGTAAACTCCCATGCATCCAATAGAACTAGCTCAGGCACCCTCCTGTGGGAAGCATCCCCAGCTCCCCAAGTCTGGCTTGGGTGGCCCCAAGCCACCGGTGCCTCCCCTACCATGGCACCTACCTTCTTCCTGTGCAGGGAGATGGGGCTGCCTTTGATATTCCCATATGACTTCATCGCACAGCACCCTGCCTGGCACTAAAGAAGTGATCAGAATATGCTGAAGGAGAAAAGATTCACAGGTTTTCTTAAAGCAGCTCTCGGTAGAACTACCACCATTTTCCCACTTGCCAGCTTCCCAGCTTAGCTACAAAGGGGACAGGGCAACATCATCTTATTCAGAAGCAAAATGATGGCCATGTTTCTTTCCCTCCTCTCTCAACTGGAGAGAGGCTGCCTCACAGTTCTGAGCCCTACCTGGGACTTCCCTGAATTGGACGCAGCCTTGAGGAGGCCACCAAACCCATGCACTAGTGCCATCTATTGGTCAAAATGTAAGCTTTTTCCTTAATTAAGGCTGCCAGGCAGTTGACCTTTGACTATTTTAATTCCTTTAGTCCATGCTGTTTCTGCTTGTAAGTAAAGTGGAATTTACCATGTGCTAGCTGTATGACCTTGGGCAAGTTACTTAGCCACTCTGAGCCTCAGTCTCTGCATCCGTAAAATGGGGATAATAATGACACTTCCTCTCAGGGTGGTTGTGACAATTCAATGAATTAATATACGTAAAGTACTTAGCATAGCCCCTGGCATGCTATAAAAGCACTCAATAAACAATAGGCATAGTAATAGTAGTCATAGTACATGCTATTATTGACTTTATAAAAGAAATGAACTTACAGGCTAGAGTCAGCTAATGATTGATTTACCCAACTAATGACTGATTCGTCAGTCGTGCCCTCTTGATCTCCCTGGCACCATTTGATGGTTTACCAGTCACGGCATCTTCGTGGTGTCTGTTCCCATTAAAAACAAACAACAACAACAACAACAACAAAAAATCCAACCAAATTAAAACAAAAAACAGAGTCCAAGTGTGGCTTCTTGGACCACTCTTTACATTCAAATGGTAGCTCACAGGTTTCAGGTCCTTTTTTTCCTAGGATAGAAGTTTTAAAACTTATTTTTTTGTGTTTTAGCCAGAAAACTCATCTTTTGAATTAAATGCAGAAGCCCAATATATAAATCAAATAAAAATGGAGCCACCCTGGTGGAAGCCACTATGGGGGGCCCAGAATTCCTACCCTGGTGACCTCTCTGCTCTGAACCAACTCTCTCCACCCACTTCTGTGAGGTACCTTCCGGGGCTGTGAGAAAGATAACTTGGAAACCACTGTCCCAAGGGTTAAACCCAGATTGATCTGAAGTCAAAGGGGGATTAATTAGTACTTTAAAATGTCCAGTATTCTGTTTAAAATCCTTGTTCCGAGTCCTAAGCTCCCAGCATTTCATCGTTCAAAACTTGTTCGAATCCTTATATCATAGGTTATAGGGCTTTAAAATCCTTGGAATCCCAATATCCTTGGTTTTAAGGTATTATATAGCATAGAATTACAAATCTCTAAATCCCCAGGGATTTAATGACCTTGGAGCAGTAATTCTTAACTCCGAATGAGCTCTTCTCACTTCCCAATCCCCCCCCCCACTGCGCACGTGCTGCTGTTTACTGGACAGACATTTTGTCTCACTTTCCTCCCAGTCCCCTATCCTGAAATGGCTCCCAATCCTCCTCCCCATACGCGGTTGCTAAGTGATTGGAATGCACTGTTCTGACTAATCAGAGCCCAGGATGAGTTACTTTGTCACCGATGTATCTAATCCTTGTAGCAGCTTCAACTCTAGTGCACAAACTCAGGAGAAAAATCTCTCTGCAAAACTCAGAGTCCTCCCTCCAGCTCCACCCAGCTGTGCCATCTTAGTGCCCCAGCACTTCCCACCCCCAGCACTGATTTCTTCTTGTTTCCCCCACCCCATAGCAACAGGGAGAGGGCACATTGCTAAGGTGAGGCTGCATTTGAGCTGGGCCTTGAAGGATAGGCATGGGGAGAGATGGAGGGAGAAAAGCTTCCAGAAACCAGCAGTAGTATAAATTCCTTCATTAAACAAATATTTATTGGGCACTTACTATGTGCCAGGCATTAATTTTGTGATGATTAAGAGCATGGGCTTTGCAAGCAGAAATACCTGGGTTCAAATTCCATATCTGCCACATGCTGGCTCTATTCATAGGCCAACCCCCTCGGTGTCAAGGTCAGCTCTCTGCTCTTAACCCTTTCACTGCAACCTCTGTGGTTCTTTATTACATCACACCTCCATCCCACACAGCACATGCTCATTAAAATAGTTGCCTATTCTCCTCTGCCTCTGGACACAGAAAGTACTGTGCCCTACCCAGCGGGTGTTGCCAACTGCCACCTTTCACCCCCTCCTGGCAACCGTATCCATGTGGCTGTCTAGTGGGTAGATACATTGTCTCCGTTCCTCCCCAGTTCCCTACTTTAAAATGGTGGCCAGTCTTCCTTCCAAACAAGGTTGTTAGGTGACCTGAGTTCAGTGTTTTGACCTGTCAGGAATCTGGTTTTGGTTTCCGTGGTTTTGGTTTACCTCCAGTCGGCAAGGCTTGCAGCAACCTCCACGTAAGTATACAAACCCAGGTACAGACACCCAGCAAAGGGTGAGTAAGTGGTAGCTACAATGCTCACTCTTTGCCGGGCGCTCGCTACTCATGTTACACTCATCGCCTTGCATGGTACTGTAGTCATGGTGATCCTAGAGATGGGCACAACTATCATCCCCACTTATGAATGAGAAAACTAAGAGGTAACCAGGCTTTTGTACCGGGGTTTGTGCATTTGCCTGGAGGTTGCTACAAGCCTTGCCAGCTGACGGTAAACCAAAGAGACAGGAACCCACGCCAGGTCCCTGACTAGTCAGAACAGTGAAGTCAGGCCACCATCTTACACAGGGGACTGGGAGGAAAGGAGACAAAACTGTGTGCCCACTAGATGGCCACGCAGGCACAGTGAGAGTGATGGGTGAGAAGTGGTGACATCCACTGGGGTGGGAGAGGGGGCTTTCCCTGTCCAAAGGAGAGTAGGCGACAGGATAACTAGAACCGTAAGAGTCAGAATACCCGGTAAGTGTTTTTTTTTTTTTTGAGACAGAATCTCACTCTGTTGCCCAGGCAAGAGTGCCATGGCGTCATCCTAGCTCACAGCAGCCTCAAACTCCCAGGCTCAAGCGATCCTCCTGCCTCAGCCTCCCAAGTAGCTGGGACTACAAGCATGTGCCACCACACCCGGCTAGTTTTTCTAGTTTTAGTAGAGATGGGGATCTCACTCTTGCTCAGGTTGGTCTTGAACTCCTGACCTCGAGAGATCCTCCTGCCTTGGCCTCCCAGAGTGCTAGGATTACAGGCGTGAGCCACCATCCCCGGCCTACCCGATAAGTCTTTAATTCTTAATATGGACTGCATACACAGCTAGGAATCTTACATGGATTAATTCCTTTAATGCAACAACCCTGAGGGATAGTTACAGTTAGGGAAACTGAGGGTTAGAGTGTTTTTTTTTTTAAATACTTGCCCCAATTCACACAGTTGGTAATCTGTTGGCTCCTTCTAACTGCCAGGCCCTTTGCACATATTACCTCAGTAAATCCTTACAGCCACCCTAAAACGTAAGTACTATTATTGCCCTTGTTTTATAAACGAAGAAACTTAGGTTCAAGAATCCGTTCAAGGTCACACAATCAATAAATGACTGAGCCGAGATTTGAGAGATGACTTGTCCAAGGTTGCACCGATAGTGGCAAAGGCAGGGTTCAGGTCTGCCTGACTCCGGAGCCCTTGTGCTTTCACGGGGTGAATAAAGGCATTTAAGTAAAGGCTTAAATCTGTGGGAGGGCGAGGGAGAAAAGGTTTAAGTTCTGGCTGGAGGGAAGTGAGTCAGAGGATATGAAGAACTCTGGGCCAGGGGCCAGGAAAAGCTGAGGACCTCTGAAAGGTGTCACTGAGGGAAGGACATTGGGGGGCCTCCTGCCCCGCAGCAGCAGCAGGCTCTCACGGAACCTGGGCTGTGAGCGCAGGGCTAGCAGAAGCGAGGGGCTGGCGAGGGAACTTCGTTCCTGCTCCTCAGCGCTGGGCTGTCGCGGAGTGGAAGGGGCCCTGGCTGGGCAGGCGTCACCCTGGCTGACACGTGGGAGGAACCCTGAGCTCTCCCGTGGTATCCCAAGCACTGTGCTCCCCACCGCGCACACTTTATCTCCGACGGGAAAGGGGGTGATGGCTATCCTCATGCTTACTGAAAGGAGACTGGGGCTCAAAGAGGTGAAGGGACCTGTTAGTCACATAGCCAGTAAGTGGGGAAGCTGGAGGAAAACAGGGACAGTGTATGACAAAGTCCTGGCTCTTAAGGACTAGGCTGCTCCTAGCCCCCTCCTCCTTCCCCCAGGGAAGCTCTGAAAGCCCCTCAGGGCAGGCAGCTGCCCTGGCTTCAGCCTACAGGGAAAGAAAGTGTATAAACTGTCCTCCAAAGGCATTTCTGTCCCCATCGTTGTGACACCTGAGGCCTGGGGCCAAGTGTGAACTAAAAGAGGCAGAGGGAGAGCGGAAGAAACAGCTGGAGTCAGGCTCTGGGTTCTTCCAGAAATCCTACACCCCAGGGAGAGAACAGGCAGCTCCACGTCGCAAGCGAATCCACTGCTGCCGGTTAACAGCAGGAGAGGCAGCGCCCTCTGGCGGCTGAGCTCTAAACCCACAGCGCTAGGCGCGGGCTCCGGAGGCCCATCCACCCGAGGATTCTAAGGCCTGCAATTTTTGGCGCCTGCTAGTTATGGGGACAGGCTCTGGAGTTAAACTGAACCTGGGTTCAAATACTGGTTCTATTCCTTGCTAGCTAAGTGACCATGAGAAAATTAGTCTCTAAGGCTTAGTTTCTTCATCTATAAAATAGGAATGATAATAATACCAACTTCACAGGGTTACTGTAAGCATTAAATGAGATAATACATGTAAAGGCCTCAGTAGAGTACTTGGCACATTATAGATGTGATATATATACAATTATATTTATATATACACATAATATATATGGAAATATATTTATATTTACATATATACATCTATATTTATATATACAGACACTATAGTACATAATGTACATATAAATATATATATACATCTAATAATTCATTTTTGAAACACGCTATGTTATTAGTCATCACATCTTTGACTCCCCTTGCCATTCCCATCTAGCTCTGTTAGGTCCCTGGTGCCCCCAAGCCTGCTATCTTGCCCCAAGGGAGGCAGTGTCAACAGGCTCTCTTAAGGCTTGTGGGCAAGACATGAGTGAAGGTACTTGGTTTTCACCATGTACAATTTCAAGAATCTTGGACTGCACATATTTGTCCTTTAATATGTTAGGAATAAAAGCTGGCTTTACACAAGCGGTATGTTCCTTCTGCATTTTAGAGCAGCTTTACATTCATGGCCTCACTTGAACGTCTTAATACTCCAGTGATATAGTCTCATTTTTCAATGAGGAAATTGAAGATGATGAGAAGGGAACTGACTTGCTTGGGGTTGCACAGTAAATCAGTGCAGGAGTCAGGACTAGACCCCAGAATCTTGATGTTGATTGAGTTCAATACTTCCCACCAACCCTTGCAATTGTCCAGGGCCTTGAGCTCTGGCTAAATGTGAAGCACCTGTAACCCAGGACACGGCTTACTTTTTTTTCTTTTGAGACAGGGTGTCTTTCTGTTGCCCAGGCTGGAGCACAGTTGCATGATCATAGCTTATTGCAGCCTCAAACTCCTGGGCTCAAGCGATCCTCCTGCCTCAGCCTCCCAGGTAGCTGGGACTACAGGCATGCACCACCATGCCTGGCTAATTTTTTCTTTTTTTTTTTTTTTTTTTTTTGGTAAACAGAGGCGGAGGGGTCTTGCCATCTTGCTCACGCTGGTCTTGAACTCCTGGCCTCAAGCAATCCTCCCACCTTTGCCCTCCAGAGTGCTAGGATTACAGGTGTGAGCCACTGTGCCCAGCATGGCTTACTTTTGAAGACTACATCACTGCACTCTGACAACCAATTTCCTGCTTCTACTGAGGCCAAGTAAATTATCAAGCTAGGATTCTTCACCGAAAAGAAGTGGCGGCATGTTGCCAGGACTGGTGACCCAAGACAGCTGTAGCTCCAAAACATACCAAGAATACAATTAAAGATTAGATGACAGATTTGTGGAGAAGTGAACATTGTCTCCTCAGGCAAGCTGCATGCACGGCTGAGGAATTAGCTGCTGTCCTGTACTCACGGCCAGCTCGATTCAGCCACCTGTCTCCTGTCGGACATAACCATCAGGGTCTCAGAAGGGCAACCTTGTCCCTGGTCAGCACAAAGATTGGGAGGTGTTGATGTGTGTCGTCAGCATGGATCCCGATGGCAGCATCTGTTTGTAGGCACTGAAGGAAGCAGTCTGATAATAACTCAAAGCTCTCAGTATCACTTGACGTGACTGTGGGGGCAGAGAATGCAGGCTTCACTGTCAGGACCAGAGGCTGTGTCCTCTCGTTCTAACACACTGGCAGCAACACAAGCACCGCTAAGATAACAAGCCATTGAGCCCAAACACTTCATCCCTAGCCCCCATGCAACACTGAAGCGCTGGCAAGCTCGGTTCTGCTGAGAAGGGAATCTTGTTACTTCCTCCTGGAACACTGGATCTCTGGGTGGCACTGAACTTCTCTTTCTGCTGTCATTTGTTCTTTACTCTCACATCACTGTGGCAGCCCAAGAGAGGAAGCCAGCATTGAAATCAGTCCCTCCCTGCAATAGACATATGTGGAATGGCAAGTGTCCTCGCTCTCTAATATTACAGAAGTGAAACATTTTTAACTCTCTCTCCATGTTTCAGCCATGGTCCATGGTGGAGAGAAAATACTTTCTGCTATAATTTGGGGCAGTTAATATACCCCCTTTTTTTTATCTTCTTGTATGGGCGTTTCTAATTTGATTGCTCTGAAATCAATCATTGGACCATATCTCACCAGTGAGCAGGGCCATCACAGTAAAAAAATGACACACATCTGTAACTATATAGTTGGTCCCACTTGCTTCTGGATGATTAGGTCATGCCACATTTGTTCTGAAGACTTAAGCTTCTCAGATTCAGAGGGGACACAGTAGCTTAAGCCGCATTTTCCAATCCATATTTTTTAACCAGAGAACCCTGCAACAGAAAGATAGGAGGATGAGGTTACCAAGCCTATGCTGAATTCTCAAATCAAGCTTATATTAATATTTAAGAAATGCTTTACTTACTCTTCTACTATTGCTCCTTGGGCATATAGCTTTCTTAGTGGGAAGTCTTGAGGAGAAGAAGGGTGAGTAGTAGGATTCAAGCATGAAAATTTCCCCTTGAACCCACAACACCTAGGAAGATTTGCCCAGGGTCAGACTTTTGTTCCAGCGTATGTCTTTGCTGGGCATAAAGGACACACATGTTCAGTTTCCCCACCTTCCACTGTCACTGGCCTCTGAGTGGGGGTTTTTCCAAGTTATCAGTGTTCCCCGCAGAGAAGAACTTCAGGACGCACCACATAAGCCAAACAAACAAAAGCTTTATTGAAAATGAAAGTACACTCTCAGGAAAGAGCGTGGACAGGCTGGAAAAGAACAGCTGCACTGAGAGGAAGTGGTCTTAGATCTTTTGTAGTCTTACTAATTGAAGGGAGGAATATTCAAGGCCAAAGGAGTTGGCTTTTACCAAAAATCTGGGTAGTAATTCACAGAATTAAGTTCCCCCTGCCATTTTCATACTTTATATGGTTGTTTCAGAACTGTCATGGTGGTTTCAAGGGCAGAGAAATTTTAAAACCACATTGTAGGCCAGGCGCGGTGGCTCACGCCTGTAATCCTAGCACTCTGGGAGGCCGAGGCGGACGGATTGTTTGAGCTCAGGAGTTCAAAACCAGCCTGAGCAAGAGCGAGACCCCGTCTCTACTAAAATTAGAAAAAAATTAATCGGACAACTAAAAATATATGGAAAAAATTAGCCAGGCATAGTGGTGCATGCCTGTAGTCCCAGCTACTCGGGAGGCTGAGGCAGGAGGATTGCTTGAGCCCAGGAGTTTGAGGTTGCTGTGAGCTAGGCTAATGCCACGACACTCACTCTAGCCAGGGCAACAGAGTGAGACTCTG
>CAUYSK010020464.1:0-20990 GCA_963575035.1 Avahi laniger
GAGTCAACATCTACACTGAATGTTGGTGGGTCCCTCTGCCCTTGAATTGTGTCCGATAGAATCGATGTCGTGAGCCTGGTGCTGGGACACTGACCACCACGGGGTCTTCCTTCTCTTGCTCAGGATGCCGACTCCCTCTGCCCCTGACGTCCTGCAGACACTTTATCCTGCTTGTTGGATAGAAGGAACTTTCACTTCCGTGTGCTGTGATGCATTGTGTTGTTCAAGACAAAATCTGTCATTGATTTTTGGACTTATTCAGAAATGTTGATAATTAATGTACATTTAGGGACAGGACAAAGTGACTGGAAGCCACTCTCTGCCTTTTGTGCAGGTGAGAATATTTTCTCTCATTACCACAAACATGTCTAAGTCAGAAACTGCAGAGGGAAGCACAGAATGCTGAATTCAGAGAAGTTCCCCAGAGGAAACCGTTTTAAGGAGAGCAAGCGACATCCCTGAGAGGAAACCAGCCCTAACCCTCCACCTGCACCTGCCCTGGGCTGACTCTGCTCCTTGTGCCGCGCGCCCCCTGGCTGCCACGCGCGCCCCCACAGGAGATTTGTGTCTGGGCTCACACTGATGTCCCCTCACTGTGTCTCTCGCACAGTAGTACACGGCCGTGTCCTCGGCTTGCAGACTGTTCATTTGCAGAGACAGCGTGTTCTTGCTGTTGTCTCTGGAGATGGTGAATCGGCCCTTCACGGCATCTGCATAGTATGTGCTACCATCACTACCGATGCTTGAGACCCACTCCAGCCCCTTCCCTGGAGCCTGGCGGACCCAGCTCATCCAGTAGCTGCTGAAGGTGAATCCGGAGGCTGCACAGGAGAGTCTCAGGGACCCCCCAGGCTGGACCAAGCCTCCCCCAGACTCCACCAGCTGCACCTCACACTGGACACCTGCAAATACAGACACATCCTGGTCAGAAACTGCCACACACACCCCTGTTTCTCTCACTAACATCCACTCACACAGCCAATGTCTCTAGTTCTGCATGAATTATCTTGTAACAGAGCAACGAGGAAAACCCAGCTCATCCCAGACTCCATGGCGAGTCTCTGTGTTCAGTCCTGATCACCGAATGGGGATTCCTGGGAATGCCGGGGCTGGGGCTCCTCTCCCAGAGCTGCAGGGTGAGGGCTGGGCTGGTTTTCATGAGCAGAGGGAGGTTCCTATTTGCATGTCCCCTGCTATATAGCAAGTGCTGGGGAGGGACACCTGAGGGTTACCGTAGCCTCACACTTCACTGGTTTACTCTGACCTTTGTGATGGGATAATAACAGCCTCTGAGAATCATGTCACTGCTTTGACTCAACAAGTTTTAGACGACACTTGACTTCCTGGCTCCTCACTTGTACATAAAGTTCTAGGACTAAAAACAGAACACTTATATCAGGCTGATTCTCCTCTTTAAGTCCCTCTCTCTCTCTCTCTCTCTCTCTCTCTCTCTCTCTCTCTCTCTCTCTCTCTCTCTCTCCCTTGCTCCCTCATTACTGTCCACCACTCCATTGTCCTGACGTCTACCAACAATCTTAATCTTGCATCCTGCCAAGTTCCAAGCTCAAAGGGAATAAGGGGCAAACTCATCATTGTCCTAACAAGGACAGAAAAGTTTCTGAACTTCCATAAGATTTATCAAAGATTCCCATGGAGATCCATGATCAAATGTCATCGATTTGGGGATCATTTTTTTCTCAAAACTGAAAGTGATTTCCATATTGGTTGTGCTAATCTATATTCCCACCATTATGGAAAGAACTTTGGAGGCTCTTAAATAAATTAAAAATAGAACTACTGTATGACCCAGCAGTGCATGTTCTGGGCATCTGCCCAAGGAGGGGGAAACTGCCAGGTCATGAAGGTACCTGCACTCCCACATTCATCGCAGCATTTTTCGCAATAGCTGCGATAGGTACACAACCCAAGTGTGTGTCGATGTACAAATAGAGAAAATGTGGTGTGTACATAAACACAATATCATTCAGCCTTATTCAAAGAAGATTCTGCCCTTTACCACAACGCAGATGAGCCTGGAGTGGATTTGCTGCATGAATCCCTGCTGTCAGGGAAAGAAGCCAGACCCAGAAATAAAAACAGAGCACAATCTCACTTATATGTGGAATATAAAATAATTAAAAAGGTCAAATATACAGACATAGAGAATAAAATAGCATGCACAAGGAACAAAGTGGGGTTTTGGAAATGGGGACGTATAGGTCAAAATATACAAAGTAGCAGATATGTAGGAAGAATAAATCCAAAGATGTAATGTACAACATGAGGACTATAGATAATAAAACTGCATTGTCGAAAAGAAGTGGAGATAGTGGGCAACCTTGTCTGGTTCCCGTTCTAAGTGGGAATGAACTTTTAATGAAAAGCGCTTTTTTCAACAGGTTTGTTTGTTGATAACTGAGGACCTAAGCTTTGAGAGAGGGACTATTTCAGAATAATTTTTTTCACAAATATTCAATAATATTTTATAATTTACAATACTAGGCACACCAAAAGTTACAGAGGCAGCTCAATAAATACCTGTACTTTCAGAAAGGATCAAAGGAAATCATCTTTAGATTACCCATTCCTGTTTAATGCAATCAGATATCATTATTAGGACTTTACATCTGCATTTAGATACCTGAGTTAAGAATTCAAGATTAAAGGAGATATTTTGACTTTTAAAAAAATTTGCATTTTTATAAAGATGGCCAAATATCTGGAAATTTTATCTTTTCATTTGGTCATACTTACAAATAAAAGATTTTCATAAAATCTGGCATTATGAGGTATATATCAAAACACCTTCAAAGAAAATCCAAGTTGCTTGTGAACCAAAATAGATCTTTTTATAAATACAGTGGCAACTTGTGGCAATATTGAATTTTAATACAGGATACTTTCCTATCATATCAAAAAGATGGGATTATTTAAGAATAAGAAAACTACTTTAAATATCACTATGTGACATGATTATAGAAGAATCAAGGTCCTAAACCTTGATATTTTAAAGCTTTTTTTAAAAGTCTGCTGTACAGCAACAACAAAAATAAAGGGGGCTTGATTAAATTAAAAAGCTACACAGCAAAAGAAACTATCAACAAAGCAAATAGACCATCTACAGAATGGGAGAAAATATTTACAGACTGTACATCTGATAAAGGGCTAATATTCAGAATCTACAAATAAGTCAAACAAATCAACGAGAAAAACAAACAACCCCATTAAAAAGTGGGAAAAAAACACGAACAGAAGTTTTTCAATAGAAAATAGACAAATGGCCAACAAACATATGAAAAAATACTCAACATCACTAATCAGGGAAGTGCAAATTAAAACCACACTAAGATAACCATCTTACCTCTGTCAGAATGGCTATTACTAAAAAGTCAAAAAGCAATAGATGCTGGCATGGATGCAGAGAGAAAGGAATGTTTATAGGCTGTGGGTAGGACTGCAAATTAGTACAAGCTCTGTGAAAAACAGTGTGGGGATTTCTCAAAGAAATAAAAATGAATTTACCATTGGACCCAGCAATCCCACTACTACGTATCTGCACAAAGAAAAAGAAGTCATTTTATTAAAAAGACACTTGCACTCGAAGGTTTATTGCAGCACAATTCACAATCCCAAAGATGTGGAATCAACTTAAGTGCTCATCAATTCATGAGTGGATTAACAAAATGTGTTGTATATACTCCATGAAGTACTACTCAGGCATAAAAAGAAATTGTTTAATGTCTTCTGCAACAATTTGGATGAAACTGGGGAACATTATCCTAAAAGAAGTATCTCAGGAATGGAAAGACAAACACCAAATGTATTCTCTGATAATTTGGAATTAACTACACCTGGGCACAGAGAGAAGTTAAAGGCATTAGGAATCAAGAATGCGGAGCAGGAAGGGAGGGAGGGTTAAAAACCTGCATAATAGGTACAATGAACACTGTTCACGTTATGGGTAAACTAAAGCCCTGACTTAAGCATTATAAAAGCTATCCATGTAACAAAAACATTTGTATCCACTTAATATTTTGAAATTTAAAAATGTCTGCTGTACAGAATGAATTTCTTTGTCTATCTGTAACATTTAAGATCTGGCTTAAATTTCATTTCTGACCACAGTGGTCACAGTAAAGTGATTTCTTTGAAACAGATTGAATATTTTATCTGTTAGTCTTCAGACAAAATTATTAAAATTCCCTAAGAACTTTAGAAATTTATCAATTTACCTTTTAGCCTATATTTTTCTATGTGCATTGCAATGGTTTGAATGTATGTCTCCCTCCAAAATTCATATGTTTGAACTTAAACCCCAAAGATATAGTATTAAGAGGTGAAGACTTTGGGGAAGTGATTAAGTCATGAGGGGCTCCATCCTCTTGAATTATTACCCTTAGAAAAGAGACTTCAGAGAACTGCCTAACCATTTTTTCTTTTTCTGCCATGTGAGGGCACAGCACTGGCCCCCTCCAGGGGATGCAGAAACAAGGTGCCATCTTGGAAAAAAGAGCAAGCATTCCCAGACATCAAATCTGTTGGAGTCTTTATTTTGAACTTCTCAGCCTCCAGAACTATGAGAAATAAATTTTTATTATTCATAAATGACCCAATCATAGGTATTTTGTTGTAGCAGCACAAATAGACTGCTACATATATTATGAAGCCATGTTGACAAGCACATAGAGATTCATGAGTGCTGTAGCTTCTTAGTGAGCTTTTCCTTTTATTATTAAGTAACAATCCTCTGAAAAACAATATTTTTTCCTGTAGGTATATTTTGTATGATAATAATGCTATGAGAATAATGCTTATATATATTTTGTATGACAATAATGCTACCCCAGGGTTCTTTGGTTAAGCATTTCATTGAAATTGTGTGCTTATATGGTGTGCATACATGTAGATATAATCCCTTTGTTTCAACTTTTCAGTATCAATCAATAGATATATCTTGTTATAACTCTTCGTTATAAAAATATAATCTTTATTTCCTTTCCTACTCCATTTAAGAATCTTTGTCTTTAAAAGACAAAGTAATCCATTTCCATATATTGTGACTACTGCTATATGCTGACTAGTAACTACTATCTTCTTTTAAAATGTTTTCCAGTTGAAATTCATTTGTTTAATTTTCTTTCCTTCATTTTATTTTTTAAAGGAATTGACTGAGTGTATTTTAATCCTTGTTTTTTTCCCATTACGATTTTGGAATTTATAAGGATAGAATATATAAATTCTGCTCTTACGTTTTTACCATACATACATTAGTTAACAAAGTCTAAAGCTACTTTATATCTCTAAATTTTTTGAACTATATATAAAAATTACTAGAATAGTTTTAACTTCAATTTATCATTTCAACTTCAATTTACCACTTTCTATCTTCCATATTAATATTATCTAGTGTTTTTCAGGTTTTTTTTTCAAATTTATGCATCATAGAGGCTCCTATCAGTGTTTATTTGGTTTGTCATGTTACCAAAACTTCCAAAGTTCGTTTCGAACAACTTAATCACTTATGATCTGATGATATTACTCTTGTTGTTTGCTAGACATACTACCTAAACCATGTCCTAGCTAATTAGGGGTAAATGTATTTACTGAGTACACACTGTGTTCAATGTGTGGCAATAGAATACAGAGATGAACAAGATTTGCACCATATACTGAGGAAAGCTTTAACAAAGTGTATACTGGTTTCCTTCATTCCAGATAAATTGATAGAAGTATTCCTAATTCTTCTAATACCTGTCATAGTGCCTTACTTATATAATTACTCAGCCAGTGTTTTTAATCACGTGGAAAGTAGGTTAAAAAAATGATGACATAGTCATGACTTAAGGAGCTGTTCTTTCTTAGGAGAAAGATATTAATACATGCTCTTTGAGATAGATGGAGAAGATAGACTGTACTCTCAAGCCCTCTACCTTTCCAGCCAAGTTTTCATCTCTGAAGAAAGAATTCCAGGACAAGCATAGCATCCTGAATGGTCTCACTGCAGGTTGCTGGAGAAAGTACTTGTGCAGTCTCTTCAAAGTGGCTCTAATGAATTTCCTGCAAAGACTCCTCCACTGCATCACTGTCAGACGGAAAGTTTACTAGTGGCTCCTCTCCAGATTGAGCCAGGCCATGCTTCCTCTGAGGGCTATACAGTTTAGGCTAGTTGGTTAATTAACAAGCGTTTGATAAACACCTACTGTGTGTGGAGCACTCTATATGCAATTCTGTTCTTTACTTATGAAAAAACCTACTCACACATCACAGCTTGACTCAAGTCTCCTCTCCTTTGCCTCCTCTACTGATTGTAAATTGTGTCGATGTTTCCTATGGAGATGATCATCTGAACCATACCATTTGGCATTTTAATATTTTGTCATTATTTGCTCCCTTATTGATGTCTAAGTGTAAGCTTTACTTTCCCAGAACAACTGTAAGCACAAAGATTTTATTTTTCTATTTTCTATTTTTCTATTTTCATTTATTATATTGGAAGATTACTTGGTAATTAATTTGTTGTTACCTAAATATGCTATTTCCCTAAATGTGTTCCAGAGAATGCTAGTCCTTAATATATTCTGACAAAAAGAAGAGGTTCTGGTGATCAATGTGGTCCAATCATTTTGTGAAATGCTGCACACCATTTCCTTCATCTTGAAAATATGCAATGCAATTTGTAAACAATTAAGACTTTTAGATTTCATGTGTTAAAGAAAATATTTTTACTAAGTAGTCCTTAAATTTAATCAATTGTTTAATATAACCAAATATAATCTTAATTACATGTGAATTTAAGTTATCTGAATTAAGAATTTAAATATCAAAGGTGAAAATTTAAACTTTATTTTCTTTTGGTTTTTATAAGGACAAATACCTGGATATTTTATTTTTTCATGTAGGTATAATATATTTATAAATGAAAGTTCTCTCCCCCTCCCTTTATAGAACTCTACTTAACAACTCTTAAAACCATCGTATAAAATCATGTTTGGGAAATACATTTCTGTATTATAGCAACGGTTATTGCCAATAATATAATCTAGTAGTTGCTACACCTAGAGGGAATACTGTGGTGTTTGGAACATCCTGGAAAATGTCCAGCAACTTTGTGTAGATAGTGGTTAAGTTTGATCTAAAAGATATAAGAAAAACAGGCACAGCATCTACCACCCTAATGATTGTCAGGGTTCATTTAGTTAATCACATTATCTCTGTCACCTTTTTTTTCCTAAATAGGGAGAGAATGTCATTTGGTCAAATGACATTCTAAATAACAGCTCCTATGCCAGAGCCTTCCAGGAAACTCAGAAGACATTAAACCAGACAGTACTTGAAACTACACATAAGTCCACTGCACTATTTAGTCCCCCCATTAGCTACATTCTGTGGAATATTGTGTCTGAAAAGTCAAAAAGGGGAAAATTACTCTAATAAAAGTGGTGTTTCCATATTACTAAATTTATCAGATAAATGGTTACAGAGTTTAAGAAAACACTTAATAAACCAAACATTTTACCAAAATAATGGATAATATAGTCAAGTTCCTGATGTGGTAGGTCAATGAGTAGAAAAGTTTAATTTAATTCTACATTTAATATAAATGGTTTTTTATTATACTACTCAGGCTGTTCATGTTGTATCTACCTATCATTTTTCTGGTTTCTTTTTTAAAAAACTATTCTAGACATTAAAATATTTTGGAAATAATACAGAGTGTCTATATGCCCTTCATATAGCTTTCCCTAGTGAAAATATTTTGCATAAATATAATATAAGAATATAAACAAGGAATTAACATTCCAATTCCATTCCAATCCAACATCACAGAGTTGATTCTAGCCTTCCTCTTTGGTTTTTGTAACTCCTTTCTCTGACAGTGAGAAACCTGTATCTCATTACTCATAATCTATTTCTATAAGATATATTTACATAAGATAGTTTCAGAATTGCTAATCCATATGCCAGTGAAAACAAAATTTTACTAACAGAAGTGAATTATCCATGTACAGTTTTTTTTTGTCTTTTTCCTTACAGTATCTTGTCATAATATTCTTTTGCAAAGTTATTAATCTAGTTATTTTTCCCTGACCTCTTCAGTGGGACTATGTTATTAATTTGCAATAGAATTAGGTTTATTTGTTATTGTTCGTATTCCATTTTTGGTACCCCCCTCTCCACATCCAGCTTAAGTTTAATTATTTATTGGCTCTTTTTGTGAAATGTTGCTATGATCTAAAGATGCAGAATTTTTAGTAAAGATACACCCAAACAAGTGTTTCTCCCTCCTCTTTTCTTCTAGCCCACTCTCACTCCCTTACTCTTTTCACTCCTTCCCACCACCTCTGTATGTAACCCACCTCATTCATTTCTGATTTTTACTACCCGAATTACTTTTTAAACAAATAAGAAGATATATTCATATTGTCTTCACTCTTCTTTCTTACATGAAATGAAATATACTATAAGTATTCTTTTGCACTTTGCTGTTTGCACTTGAAAACCAACATCCTGAAAAATTACTCCATATCAGTTAATAAAGATCTTCTTTATTTTTATAGCTGCATATGAAATATGAAACATTTGTAAGTATCTAAACATATAAACTGATGATAATGACTATTTTTATTCATTGATTGTGATGACTACTTACATTCAAATCAAAATAAAATGCCACATGATTTGATGCCTGAATTTTCATCTCCTTTCTAGCTTCACGAATGAGGCAAACATACATGTCTCGGCTTAGACTCATGCACATGCTCCAGCTGGTGCTTATCACCCCTTCCTGATACTTCTTGCTTAAATTGGCTTTGGCTTCATCTTGTGATCTCATATTTGAACCTGAGTCATAAGTTTCTGGTTCTCCCATCCTCTATTTTACTCTGGGCACCTTTCATCAATATTGGTTCCGCCTTGGCAGTAACATGGCTCCTAGTCTGTGTGCCAGTTTCAAGTAGACTCCCCGTGGGGGTCTTACTTTTACTCTAGACCAAGTCTACCCTAGTCTACCTGGGACTAATCCAATTGATTCTATTCCAGCTTCTATCGTTTTTATCTGACTTCTCTGCAGCATTCACACATTCTAAACAAGATACCTGGGACACTGTCCAATTTGCAGAATAAAGCTGAGTTTTAAAATTTACCATTTTTTTTAAGAGGGTTACTTCTTTTTGACTATATCTTTGCAATGCTTTTACTCTAGCTATTCATTTCGGACATTGTTAAAGCATCTCCCTGACAAACTGTATACATTTATAGTAAATGTTTCACTTCATGGAAACCTGCTGAAATGGAAAGTATTTTGAAAATAAATGAAACATAGACTATTTTTGAAGACTATGCATGGGCAGATTCAGCAAATGTTGATAGCTTGGAAATTCCTGATACTTTAAAGGGAAGAGGAAAAAAATTATAGTTTTGTGCTAGAAAGTTCTTAGTTTCCCATACCTTACCTCATTTTTACAGATGCAATGATTAAGACCCAGAACAGTTGTCCCAGAGAATCTAATTTATCTGAAAAGAAAACTTTTTGATTATTCGAATAACCCTGAACTGCACAAATCAAAATGCAGGAATAATATTTCTATGTTTAATTCTAAAATATTATAGGATTTTCTTTATTCCTTTTTTCTGTCAACACACATTAAAGTTCAGACATCAGAATTTGAGCTGTACGAAGAGCAGGGGACAACCATTAGAGGAAATAAGTAGAAAACATATACAGTAAATATTTGTGATGAAGCAAGCCATTTCATTTCCACATGCAGTTTGCACCTTTAGCATTCTCATCTTTAGCAATTTGACTCTCACATCAATAGAACATCTCCTAGATGGACCCCTGAGGTGGGTATATAAAGGGTATCTGATTTTTTCATTAATGCAAAGCTATTAAAGCCATAAATAGGAATTAACAGCATTCAACATTCATTGCAAAAGGACTTCTCTAGCAAGTAGTGCACAGAAAAAAAGAATTTTCCAGTAAGTCTGGCATTTAAAGATGGGAGGTGATCTGAAAATGGTAGCATGGAAATGGAGATTCTAAAGGTGAAAGAAAATGGCACATAGTCGTCAGGGCTGAAGAATTCATTTTTTTTCAGATCAGGTTTAATTTTGCTTGTACTATAAATGTATGCACAGAAATTTGCTACTCTAAAAATACACTGTACATACTTACTTGCCACAGATGTCTGATGAGTCACTGCACGATATGTTTGGGCTAGGTAAAAATGATTTGAACATCTAATGGAATTGCAACTAAAATAAATATGGTATTTTAAAATAAACTACAGAGGTTAAACATGATGAGACATTTTAAGGTTAGCATTGCCTAGTTGATGAACAGGGTATTCACAATCATCTGTCTTTTTTCCTCTGCATTTTTGTTTGACATCCTCGTCTCAAACAGAGGAGATGTAGGCTTGTTCTCATAGGTAGTTTCTGAGATACCCCATCTTCTTTGCAGGTGTCAACCACCAAGGGCTGGGGATCTTATCCATTACTAGTAAATAGTCCTCCTCTACATTGAGGAACCTTTCTGTCAAAAGTGAGGTTTTGAATTATGATGGGGAAACATGTAAATTGTGAAATTCAAGTATGTGGAGAATATGAGCAGTCACCCAACTCAAAAGCATCCAACTCAGAGCCGAAATCCCACTACAGCTAATCCCTGATGGATGGATAACTGACTTAGAGCTTACTGCTTACTTATACTTACCTACAAGGCAATGAATTCTATCATTCCGTTATTGGACATTCTGAACTATTAGAAAGTTCTTTAATTTTAGTTAGTATGCCTCTTTGTGATTTCATATGTTAATCCTATACCTGCCTTATGGAACTACTAGACTAAACCTAATACATTGCATTACAAGACAGATTATAGCTATTTAAGATATCCAATCTTTAAAAATTCCTCATATAATATAAAATTATAAGACTCTCTGTTCCTTTCCCAAGGTTTCACTGCTTTATAGAGAAAAAATGACTAAACATGCCACTTAACATCCTTAACAGCTCCCATTTAAAATACTGGCTGTGTCCGCCTCTTTTGTGCAGAAAATCCTCTATAAACAGCCTCCTGCCTCAGATCCATATCTTCTACTGCTAGTCCAATCTTGAATACTTTCTGTCCTTAATGCTATGTGCTTTCCAAGGCCACCTCTCCCGGGCTATCATGTTCATTTTACTTCACAAAACCCAGCTCTGACAAATCCTATACCTAATCCACCTCCCAAGAAGTCAAGCTTTGGTCAAAATCCTAACTCTAGGAGCTCTCTCAGTAGAGAGCCTAAATTTACACTGAGCTTTTATGACTCCATAAGCCATGCTCAACTAAATTGATCGAGTTAAATTTCCTTTACTAGCTGAGAACACTGTGTATCTAATGTCCAAATTTTCCTCAAAAACAATAAACAAGAAGCATATTTGTTAGAGAAACAAGAGTATTTCCTACCAGAGTCATAATCATTACTATCACTGTATGAAAACATTACTATTTTGAGATCTAGGATCATAAAACTCAAGAATTCAACTCAAATTAAAAAAAAATTAGAATGTAAACCTTAATTTGCTTTCGATTTATTAAAAGATAAAGAAATTAACAAATGTCTGATCTCAAGAAGTTTATAATCTAATGGAAGAAATAAAATGACAATTGCGATGCAGTGTGATCAATGCTTTGAGGAGAGAAATGCTCTGTGCTAAAACTGAATAAAAGGGGATCCCACTGGGAAAGGTAGAGTCATTTAACTGGGAGGCTGTAAAACATGGGCTGAGTTGTGTGTGAATCAGGGATAAGAGCTTAGCCAGACAAAGGTGAGAAGGAGGATGGACCAGGCAGAAGCAACAAATGGATCATGTTGCAGAGCTGGGAGAGGGACTGTTGTCCCCTGGGATATGCTTGTAGTTCTGGAATATGTTGTAAGAGCCTGTGAATGATGGGACAGATACCTGGAAAGTACAAATGCACTAGACAATAAAACACCTGACAAAACAATGCAAATACATCAGCATTTTACTCTAAAGGAATGAAAAGTCACTCAAAATTGAAGGCAGAGGAGAGACGCTGTCAAATTTAGGAGAGTAATGTGAAGACTGGACTTGAGGAATGAATTTAAAGACAGGGAGGCTAGGAAAAGGCCCATAAACTGAAGTACGGCCAGAGGGATCCTCGATAGAAATAAAGAGAGCTTCAAACAATGGACAATATAGAATGCATGCTTCTTGAAGGTAGGGATTTCTGTCTCTTTTTTTCACTGAGAAGTCCTAAGTTCCTAGAATTGTGCCTGACACATAGGAAGCATTTTATAAATATTTGAAGGAAGGAAGGGAGGGAGGGAGGAAGGAAGGAAGGGAGGGAGGAAGGAAGGAAGGAAGGAAGGAAGGAAGGGAGGAAGGGAGGAAGGGAGGAAGGGAGGGAGGGAGGGAGGAAGGGAGGGAGGGAGGACAATTGAAGACATATCAAAAGAATTGACTGGTAGATCTCACAGATTCATCCACTAGAGGATTACTCCATGTTTTTGTTTTAGTTACTTGGGTAATCAATGGTTCCTTTCATTGGACAAAGAGTGTGGGAAAAGTAACAGGTTAGTATAAGAAATATATGTTCAGGCTGAACTGACTAGTAAAAGCCAGACATTATGCTAGGTACTGGAAATATAACAGTAAATAAAACATGATCCTTGCCCTTATAGTGTAGACCAAATAAACAAATATGTATATGAGATAAATACAGATTTTTAAATAAGGGGCATGATTAGGATCCCAAGAAGATAATTAGTGGAAGAAGTGATCACCTGCTTCAGGTAGGTAGTTAAAACCAAATTTAGGACCTGAAATGTTAGGAAGAAACCATATGAAAGGTAGCAGAAGAATGCTCTAGGTAGAATAGAGAGCTTGTATTGGCCAAGGACTTGAAAGGAGGCCAGTCCTCCTTTCAAGTGTCTACAGTAAAGTGTAGGGAAGTACAGGCATAAAATTTATAAATGGGAACTAGGAAATTGGAGATATGAAAAAAGTACATGGTGTCTGGAAAGATGGAAGTGAGTGCTCAGAGGTTGGAAGAGCAGAATGTAGGTTTTCAGATGTATAGCAGTTCCGAATGATGGCAAAGTTCAGAATGTGTCCCTGGGGACACATGTCTGAACTGGAAACACTGTGAAAGTTATCAACAGGTCAAGGCATGATAAAGGCGGCTGATAAATGGATTGTTCTCACGGTCTTTGAGTCAGATTAGGTATAATGGAAAACAAGACTGTGTTCTATGATTGAATATCTTTACTAATTTCTAAATAGGCAAAACAAATGGCAATTCAAAACATTGAAGATTCTTAATTTTCTTCAAATACACATAGGATAGTGAAAAATTTGTTGCACTTTTTCTGAAACTGTCATCTTTACCTGGAGCAACAAATAGTCTATATTGTAGCAGAAACAAATAATCCAGTCATTAAAATAATCAGAAGCAGTGATTCCTAACTTGCCTAAGAGTCATCTAGGATACTTGTTAAAATGCATATCCTTGGGTCTCATCCCAGGTTTACTGAATCATAATCTCCAAGAGAAGTCTTTGGAAATTTCATTTTTAATAAGTGTCCCAAATAATTCTTAAGATCAGGCAAGACTGGGAAATGTTGGTGTAGTAGAAACACAAAACACTATGGGTCTGGACACATGGATTCCAGGCCTATTTCTCTGCTAACCAACTTTAGCCTTTTAACCAATTACATAATCTTCCTTGAGTCCCAGTTTTCTCTTCTACAAAAAGATTTTTTGAGCCCCTTCCCTATAAAAATTTCCTATTGTTATCACCTCTATGGATGGTGTAAGAGTTTTTCCATATACCCTGAAATCAATAGTTAAAATCTTATATCTTCAAAGGCAACATAAAGAAACGCAGTGAATTACAAATGATTTGCTGAAGATTCCTTGAAATTCATGATAGCACTTTTCTTTCTTTCTGATATTTTCAAGTGCTGGCCACTTTGTCATGCCTTTGTAGAAATAATCTAAGAGGTTTTCAAACCCTCTTCTTTTAAGTCTCTTTAAAAATTTCAAATGAAATAGCTAATCAAAAGGAAAAAGAACATGGTAAAGATGAACCTCCTTTTACCAAAAATATATTTATTAAAATAACTATTCCTGTATGCAAAGGAAACCACAACAGGTAGTAAAAGAAATATAATTTTTATAACAATAATAACATTTTCCATTAAAATATGTTTTATGTTTTAGATTTCAAAGCCATGTTTGCCACTAGTTATATTAATACAGTATAGTACAACTCCTTATGTATCTATTATAATGTTCTTCAAGCTATGAGTTGGAAGGTGTTAGTGGATTACGACTGAAAATGTTTTTCTTGATTAAACAGACCGTTATAAAAAGACACCACATATAGTAGGTTAAGCATTATGTTGTGAAATTTTTGTTTCAATTATAGACTCACATTTATATATATTTATATGTATTCTGAGATTTTATATAAAATGAATTTCTTATGTAGTCACATTGTATTATATAATATGAATTACTTACTGCTGTACTATAAAAACATTAATTAGTATGGGATATTAAATAAGACCTGGGAATACTGTGCATAAAATCAGAAGGAAAAGAATTTAGCTCAGGCTCCAATGAAATATGGAGTGAGCTCTGTACAACTCTGTTCATAAGTACCTGCTCCATCCAGTTTGCGTTCTCCCTCCAGATATTAAGGTAGAAGGACCCATTAGCATTAATGCCTGGAACCAGAATCTAAATGAAGCATACACCAATGTTACAACTGAAAGATTAACTCTGTTCAAAGCCATACTCAGTGCTATGATTACAATCAACATTATAGCTGGATTTGAAATGTCATTCTCCCCTATTTGCTGTAAACATCTTGAAGACAGAGATCATGAGCTTCTGTTCAAGACAAAATCAGCTTGTTTATTTATTTATTTTTTTAGAGACAGCATCTTACTCTATCACCTAGGCTGGAGTGCAGTGGCAGGATCAAAGCTCACAGCAACCTCAAACTCCTGGGCTCAAGCGAACCTCCTGCCTCAGCCTCCCAAGCAGCTAGCTAATTTTTATATTTTTTATAGAAACAGGGTCTCGCAGTGTTGCCTAGGCAGCAACCACTGTGCCTGGCCTCAGTTTATTTTAATTGGCATAGGTAAAACTTGGAAATTCCAACTGGATTTACTAATTTGCTTTCCATAAGCAGTAATTTTAAAAAGAGGAATTGACTAGAACTCCTTGAATTTAGCATATCTGAGTGTTTTTATGAATTTGAAGAAAATCTTCATGCAGTTGAAAAAAGACTTGGCTTCTTTGTTATGTCTTTTCGTGGAATCTAATATACACAGCTATGTGTCAGATCTGGAACATAGGACCAAAAAAAAAGCAAGTTGATGGGTCCCTAGTGACAACATGGAATTTGAAGTTGTAAGAAATAGATGTTCATTGAAAAACTGAACTGCAACTTGCCAAGGTCAGAGAGTGACATTTTCATAAATTAATGCTATCAGAAGCTGCTAGAATTTTCACAATTGTCTTATTCGAAACCAGCAGAAATTCCAATAGAGGTCATGCTGATTATGCTGGGAGCAAGTCTGAAGACTTCCAATGCATGTAAGAATTTTCTTTGAATAACAGTGATAAAACTCACATAGACTTATTTTTTTTTGTATGCTAAAAGGAAACATGTATATTTGTATGTTTAATGTCTCTTCAGTTGCTACAAAGTGTTTTCCTTTTCAGATACTTCAGCTTACATATCATTTCTTTTGTAGTTTTAACCTAAAAGTTTTGGTTTGATGGAAATAGATTTGAATTGAATTGGGCAACAGAATAAGAAATAATAAAAAACAACAAGGCAGTGACAAAGGCTAAAGGAAAGGGGAAAACTAATGTTTCACTTACTTCGAATTCATATTAACTTCTGAGAAGCTCATACCTAGGTAAGCTCCAAACACAGGAACTGATTGGAAATTATTAAATATTTATTTGGCTTTTCTCATTTTCCATTAGGTCATACATAAAGAATAATCTAGAGCCATAGTAAATACTATGGTTTCAGGATATTCATTAAAACATTTCATTTTATTTAATTAAAGAAAAAGAAAGATGGGGATGGAAATGGAAAAATGACAACCCCTGTGAGACAAGGCACATAATTGGGAAATAAGAATAGGGGATTTTAATTTAGCTGTAATTTCCCTAATCACGTCTTTATCTACCATAACTCATATCATCTCACTTAACTCGATTCCTTCTCCTTTAAACCTCTGCAAGATGGGTTTTAAAGGAAATGGTTAGTCCCAGTTATTTATCACTACTTAGAGAACGGAAGTTTCCCAGGCAAGAGGAATCTAGGCCGGGAGTCTCCCGCCTTTTTAGCAGGAAGCCTACTATCCACTGCCTTGAAATATAAAGCAATACTGGGAACATTAAGCTGGACTTGTATTATACATACAGATAGTGTAAGGTTCAGCTCGAGCAGGGACCACCGCCTTCTGAGCCAGCAGAGGAAGCGTCGCCTATGGGTGGCTCCTAGCCCTGCTCCGCCCCCAGGCCAGAAAGGTCTGGGAGTCTCAAATTGGTTGTTGCCACAAGGGCTCTCAGTCCTGCTGGAGGTCATGAATATGCCTTCCACTTTCTTGGGCATCAGCACTCAATGTACACTAACATGGGAAAGAACAAACTGAAATGATAACAACGGAGCTGTCACAAAATAAATTAAATTGTAAAATAAGCAAGCAAACAAACCAAGCAGCACATTCCCTGGGAAAGGAATGTGAAGCCCATTTGTACCTGCAAATACTCCCCATTGAGGTCTGCTCTACCCCCTTAGCATATATGTATCTATATAGATCTATATAGACAGACATATATATCATTTTAAGGACTTCAATTATTTTATTTTTCTCAGTATGAATAGTCTTTTCCCTTAAGTCACATTCTTATGGATAGCTGTGTCTGACACCCTTTCGTCTCATCCCTAGACAGATCTCTCTTGCTTGTGAGGTGGCTGAGGGGACAAAAAAAAATCAAGTCAGAGCTATTACAAGCAGACAGCGTTCCTTCTTTTGGACTGTCCTCTGAAACCTCTAAATCTCTAAGCAACAATAGGCTCACCTGACAGTCCTGATCTGAGACGTTTAAGAGGATTTTAGAAAAAATTTGGCTTTTGTTTGTTGTTTGTTGATATCTGAAATAAGGGAAAAGTATTTATTTCTAGCCTTTCAAACAAAGGGTTTCAGAGCTTGCTTTGAGAATAGGGCTGGCGATTGGGATGCTTCCATCTCATCCCACTCGTTGGAACATCACTAATGTTACACTACAGAGCTTGCCAAATTGTGGTATATCTCTCAGTACCAAGTAAACAAAGGGAAGTAAATGATCAACAATTCATCCTGCTCTTGTTATAAGTAACTCAAATTACCTTGAACAAACAAACGTGTTTCCATTTTCTATTATTACAACATGCCATAAAAAGATAAAGGTATAAGGAAATGATTATTTTTACATGCATATATCAGTGCCTTTATATTTCATATATATGTAACATTTCATCCATTGACAAACAATAACTGATCTGAAACTTAATCAAATGTCTCATATGGGTGTCAAAAGACAAAATTACAATAAATTTAATTATAAATTCAATTGGCTTTTATTTGTAATTCATGAATGTAGCAGCCTCCATTCTACAGAAAAAATGAGAATTCCCAGTGGATAATGGCAGAATAGTGAGCTTTGTAAGGTGGGAATGTAACCACATCAAACTATTTTGACTCAACTTTTATGTAGCAAAATTGTGGATTGTTTTTCGGTTGTCATAGACCCTCAGATTGAAGGTCATGTAACCTGAGCATGCCCAGATGAACCAAACGTGCAACCATGAGTGAAATATAAGTGCTTGGAAGGAGCAGGGACTGAATTAAGAACACCGGTGTCTGGATAAATCTGCAGGGTAAAGGTTTGCTGAGGCTGACTTTGATAACAGAGCAAAACGATAAGGCTCTAATGGGGGTCACCTACACTTCCTATGTTTGGACTAAAGTGGGAAGCAAGAAATTTAACTGGCTTTAGCCTTTTGCCATCGACCATGCCTAAAAAGATTATCTGGGAGGCAACCTCACAGAAAGTCTGTGCAGAATTTACCACCAGAGCAAGGGTAAAGGAAGGAGTCATTAGAGGTAAAGAAAAGGGAATGGTCAGTATCAGAGGACCGGTGTGGGGTGACCAAAGAATCACAAAGGTGATTTTGGAGAGTAAAGGCCTGAAGGTAGGCAACCGCCATCAGGGGGTCATTGCCAGGAAATGATAGCACTAGCTACCTACGATTTTTCTTCTGTTTCCTTTACCTTCACGTCTTCCCTTTTCCTGCCCTAGAAGGAGCTAGAAACGGCTAGTGGGGAGTGAGGAGGTGTTGCATGGAGGAGAGTAAACATCGATTTCACGTTGCCAGCTGGCTAATTCCAATCTAAGTCACTAGAAGTGATACTGCCCAGAGCAAGGGAGAAGCCACGAATTGGAGGAGAACTTGAAGTTTTGAATTATACTGCAGTGGACCTTTACTATCTGAAAATAAGGATTATTCATTAATGGCCAGAAGCAACTGCAAATTAATAGTTCTTTTTCAGATGTTACCTAGGGGAATGGAAGGGAGAGCCTACACAATGGGTTTGAGAAGCAGTTTTCAAAAGATTAAATTACTTGGTTTTTGCACCTTTCTGAAATTGCCTCATGAATAACTTAGTTCTAATTAAAAAAACTTTTCCAGAACTCCGATTACTACTTTCAATGGTATGTATACAATTGTAGAACTCAGACTGAGGCAGAATCACCATGGTAAGTTACATACAATTAAGAATAAGATGGCCCTATATGTACAAGGTTGTTGAAAGAACTGCTTTGTTGGCATGAAATCATATATGTATATATATAGAAAATACTAGAAACATGCAGGAAGATCTCTTGCATTTTCTTTTCTATTATCAATTTCAACATGGCTTTCTGAAAGCTGAGAACAATAATTAGAGTGTGGAATGGGCTACGCAAATTGTCCCAGTGCTAAGATACCTTTCCTGATAATTGAAATGCTCTCTCTACGCCATTCAACACCTTAGCCATTAAGCCTCATGTGACTAGTGGATGCTTGAAATGTGGCTAGTGCAACTGAGGGACTGATTTTTAAATTTTATTTAATTTTAATTAACTTAACTTTAAATAGCCACATGTGGCTAGTAGACAGCACAGGTCTAGACTCCTTGGGGAATAATGCTAATCTACAAACACATAGCATGAAACGGCACTATCGTAGAATAAACAAAGACATTTCCCTCTTCAAAAAGTCTATTTTAAACTATTGCCTTGGTCAAGTATCCTGAGTGGATACCTTTTGCTCTCGGTTACATTGCTTTCTGCTAATCTATAATGCAGTTGCCCTCTCTTATTTGTGTGGCTAGTGCTTTTACAGCATTTGAAGGAAGGAGGGAATATCCCCCACTGTAGAATGTATCCTAATTAAGATAGGTAGGTCATGCTGCTTTTGTTTATGTTACAATTTTCCCTGTAGCTAGAATTAAATGATGCTGTCAAAGGACAATGCTGTTGTTTGATGGCTTTTAATATTTTTGTCCATATCAAAAGACTAAATAAATGCAATCAATATTCCCAATTCCTACTCTGTAGTAATTATTCCAATAAAGAGATATTCATGTTACCCAGCATCAATACATGCTTCTTCATAGCCCTCATAAATCTGCTCCCAGAAAATAAACCATGTCCAGCTATGGCTTTAGAGAGAATATTAGCAAATACGAAGATCAGAATGTGATTAACCAACTCTTCAGCACACGGGGCTTACAAAATATGGATTTTAAACCCAAACACTTAATGGGAACTATCAGGAAATAAGAATCATACCCTCAAAGGGGCTGTATATTATATTTGGGATTGTTCCTTAAGCAAATAACTCAAATGAGTATTTTAAATAGCACTGTCTATTCACACGAACTCATTCCATAAATGTTCACCTCATAAAATAAAAACAACTACAAAGTAATAATAATACTCAAGAGTAACTGAGTACTCCCCTTGTTGGCTGACTCTTTTAAACTATACACAAATACTCCCATAAATCCCATGAAGTAGATACTATTTTTATTTCCATTTGACAAATGAGAAAACTGTGACTTCAGGAAACTTTCCAAGGCCATATATCTGGGAATGGAAGGGTATGGTATTTGTCAAAGCCAGGTATGTCTGACTCCAAAATGCATATTTCTTATTTATTATATTTTAAAACATGTACTTAAAAAATCCACTATATATTGAAAGAAATCATTAATAGGTCTTATTTTCAAGGCAGTGCCAACCTCCTTCTTTTTTCAGTCTGAATAATTCCATCATTCCACAAACCTTTTTTGGTGAGTGTCCGTTAGCTCAGCCTGTTTGATAGTTTAACTTTGACTATTAAATGGTTAGTAGTTTTACTTGGTAATATCTTCCTTTAAGATTATACAAGAGGCCGGGCGTGGTGGTTCACGCCTGTAATCCTAGCACTCTGGGAGGCCGAGGCGGGTGGATCGCTTAAGGTCAGGAGTTCGAGACCAGCCTGAGCAAGAGCGAGACCCCATCTCTACTAAAAAAGAGAAACAAATGATCTGCACAACGAAAAATATACATAGAGAGAAAAAATTAGCCGAGCATGGTGGCGCATGCCTGTAGTCCCAGCTACTCGGGAGGCTGAGACAGAAGGATCGCTTGAGCCCAGGAGTTTGAGGTTTCTGTGAGCTAGGCTGATGCCACGGCACTCACTCTAGCCTGGGCAAAAAGAATGAGAGTCTATCTCAAAAAAAAAAGTTCTCGAGACTAAAATGTTTGAGAACCTTTGAGGTAGAGCTTTAAAGCCCACGATTAGATTTAGAAGTTTATTGTAAGAGTAATGGAAATATTTGGAAGTATTTTGGTGATAAGATTATGGGAATAATCAT
>CAUYSK010020465.1:0-30734 GCA_963575035.1 Avahi laniger
ATTAATTTCTTTTCTATTTTTGGTAGAGACGGGGTCTCGCTCTTGCTCAGGCTGGTCTCGAACTCCTGAGCTCAGAACGATCCGCCCACCTCGGCCTCCCAGAGTGCTAGGATTACAGGCGTGAGCCACCGCGCCCGGCCTAACTTTCTTTTTTTTTATAAGTAGAAGAAGTACACTCCAAAATAACAATAAAAAGTATAATATTATTTACGTAAATCAGGAACATAATTGTCCCTCATCATTACCAAGTATTATTTACTGTACGTAATAGTATGTGATACACTTTTACACAGCTGGCAGCACAGTAGGTTTGTTTACACCAACATCACCACAAACACGTGAGTCACGCATTGCACTAAGACGTTACAGTGGCTCTGACATCTCTAGGTGATAGGGATTTTTAAGCTCCATTATAATCTCATGAGAACACCATTGCATGTGCGGTCCGTTGCCGACCCTACGTTATTTTGTGGTACATGACTGTATTATACTGTATTCTTACAATAAAGTAAGATAGAGATAAGAAAACATTATTAAGAAAATCATAAAAAAAAAAAGAAAATCATAAGGATGAAAAAATAGATTTACTATTCATTAAGGGGAAGTGGATTATCATGAAGATCTTCATTCTCATTGTCTTCATGTTGCTCAGGCAGAGGAGGAGGAGGGAGAGGAGGGGTTGGTCTTGCAGTCTCAGGGGTGGGGGAGGTGGAAGAAAATCTGCCTGTGAGTGGCCGCCAGCAGTTCAAAGCTATGTTGTTCAAGAGTCAACTGCATTACTTCTCTCTTACCCCCTCCCCCATTGTGACTGAAAGACATAGATCAAAATGGCGTTTTTGGAAGCTGTATGAATAGTCAAGATCTAAAACCCAAGTTTACAAAGTCGCTAACGCTTCATCCTTAGCCAGATAAAAACCTCCAGAAAGGAGGAGGTATCTTTATCTCTTTGCCCCCTCCAAGGCCAAGGAGAGTCTAACATCTAGGAACACTTGATATACGTTTGCAGATGGATAGATGGATGCATGTTACAAATCTTCATTAAGGAAACACCAGGAACAACACCTCTGTGAAGTGAATAAACAAAGGAAAGCATTAGTTTGCCTACTTTGCCCTGCCACTCATTGCCAACAAAGCCTGAGGCACACAGTTCGCAATTCATAGCCGCTGTGGTATATTTGAAAGGGGTTGTTGGGGCTTTTGTTTATTTGTTTGGGGTTTTTGCATCTCTGGCTGCACAGGTTGAGGACAAAGTAGTCCTCTGTTCACAACACATGGTCACTACTGGGTTGGGCAAGGCCTTTCCCTTGGTTATTTTATTAGCTGTGACCCCCCTCAGCGCCCCGTAGATAACCATTGGAATGTGTTTATATGTATTTTTATTTGTGCCAGTTCTTTAAAAATACTGTGGTTTTATGTATGTGTTTTTAATTTTCCTGAGGAATACTGTGTCACATCTGTCTTGCTGTTTCTTACCCTTTGCACTCAGCACTGCATTTTCAAGATTGCCCTTGCTGCTCTGCGCACACCCGACGCACTGCTTCTAAGCGCTCTGCGGGGTGGGTGGGTGCACCCTCACGCTTTACCCATCCGCTCTCCCCAGTCTGTATTTGAAGGTGCAATTGCCAGTAACTTGCCAGTTCAATCGGTCTTGTTTCCAGGATCTGGAAAAAGATGAGGTACTACATCTTCTTAACCAGGACAGAGATGGCACATGGGCCCTCAGGAAGAAAGGTGACCAGGTCAAGGAGGGGTCAGCCCGGGTTGGGGCAGCTCTGTCACCGCTAGTATCCTTGGATGAGCAGCTCAGCCTGTCTCTGCTTTCTCACCTGTAGGGAGTCAGTAATCCCTGTCCCTCCTACCTCACAGAGCTGACACGGCTAAAGGGAAACAAAAGGTGCAAAAAAGGGCTTTGAATCGTGTTCATCGCTGCATGTGGGCGAAGCAGCCTGTGCCATCCCTTGGCGGCTGGTACCCCAGCCCAGTGGGGACTGGAGAAGCAGCGTGCCTGTTTCTGTCCAGGAGGAGGCACTTGCTCTCAAAGTTGTGCAATTAATTAAATTTTATGCCCTGGGCAGCCTCCTGCCTCAACTCTCCACTGCCGCCCCCAGGAACTGTGCCCTCCCTCAGGCATGAAAACTCCTGTGAGCTTCCTCTGGGTCGTTGCCTCGGTCCTCTCCCTGCCTCAGAAAGCCCCGGCCACTATTTCTATGCATGCGATAACTTTATAACCCAGTGTCAGCGAACAAACGCCCTTTCCTGGACAGGACAGCATCACAGCTGTCACGATAATGACATTGTGCAGCGAGGCTCAGTCGCTTCCACACCCCTCACGGATGACAACAGCAGCAGCAGCAACGACAATAAACGAAACCACAAACTGTGTGTTCAAACCGAAGAACCTACCAGCCCAGGTGTGGCCCGGCCTCCTGGCTCCTCGGAGCAATAGCCTTAGGGGCAGCTCGCCGGCCCCTCCACGCCAGGCAGAGGCGCTGTGACCAAAGCCCTCAGAGCTTTCCCTGCCCCGTTTCCGCTCAGGAGAACAGGGATCCCTCTGCGCCAGGCTCCTCCCCGTGTGGCGGTGACGCTGGGATTATTGACTGGTTCGCGGGCCTGTTTTCCCCAGGAGCCTGGGCTCTCCTGAAGCCCGACGCTAATCGTGTCATTCCACTGCTTAAAACCCTTCAGGATTCCTCCTGCCCCCAGGAAGTCCAATCTTCCTCTGCCTGGCACCAAAGGAGCCCTTTCCCGCAGCCTCATTCCTCCCAACCCCGCTCGGGCTCTGCTGCCTCCGCACGATAGTTCTCCACGGTTCTCAAAGGAGCCATGTTCCTTCTTGCATCAGGGCTTTCCCCACGCTGTCCCCTCAGCTCCAAACACCCTTCCCTGCCCTCTCTTCCCCATCACTTGGATAATTCCTACTTGTCTCTCTGGTGTCAGAAGCCAGTCACCGTTCACAGGAAGCCTTTCTGGGTCCCCGCGTCCGGGTCGGGGATGTGGCCGAGGTGAACACAGCGGTGGGTCCCGTACACCCTCTGCCTCCGCCGGCTGGACGACAGGCCTCGGGACCGTGGCTCTATGCGCTGAAATGTGTCCCCTAAACATCTGTATGTTGAAGTCCTGCTCCCAGAATGTAACCTTATTTGGACATAGGGCCTTTATAGAGCTGATGAAGTTAAAATTAGGGCCTTAGGGTGGCCTCTAATCCAATATAACTGGTGTCCTTCTAAAAAGGGGAAATTTGGAGATGGACACCCACACAAGGGAAGCCATGTGAGGATGAGGGCAGGGATTAAGGTGAGGCCAAGAGACTCCAACGATCACCAGGAGACACCAGAAGCCAGAACAGGGCCTGGGACAGATGCTCCCCCACGACCTCAGAAGGAACCAACCCTGCCGAGTCCCCACCTTGATCTCAGACTTCCAGCCTCCAGAGCTGTGAGACATACATTTCCGTTATTTAAGCCTCCCAGTTCGAGGCGCTTTGTTACCCTAGAAAACGAATGCAGGCGGCCATCGTGTGTTTATTTCTGGATTTGTTGCCGCTGCATCTACAGAGCTTAGCACAGCAACTGGAACACCATGGGAGCTCAAGGCAGGTTTACTGAAAGAAGAATTTGTACTCTGAGGAACGGAGAGGAGACGTGGTTTCCGCACTTGAAGATCTCGTCATACGATGAGAACACAGAGAAGGAACAAGGTAATTCAAGGTGCGTGCTTAGCGTGGGGTCAGACGTAGAGGTTGAGGCCACTGTGGGTGCGGCCCTAACTCAGAGGGAGGCGGGCAGCGCCGGGAAGCAGACCCGGGAGTCTCCCCAAGCCCAAGTCTTGAATACAAGCTGGATGCAGAAAAGAGAGCTGAAACAGAGGGAGCAAAGCCCAGCGGACTATTTGCACAGGAGCAAATAATTTGGTGTAGAGATGAGATGGAACCCGCTGGTGAGGGTCTTACATAACCCTCTGAGTCTGGGAACCAACAAATGACTTGCAGGGGAATAATATGCATGGTCAGTCTTGGGTTCTAGAAACTTCTCTCTGGTGAAGTGAGAACACACTACAAGGGAGTATGACTCACCACCAGGATGCTCACTGCCCTTTGTGGACAGTACAAGTTGGGGGAATCTTTCTTTGTGAACCTCACCTCCAGGGCAGGTGGCAGCCCAGGGCCGAGCTGTGCCAGGTGACACCTTTACGTGTGATGTAGGAACGACCCACAGACCAACTGCTGTTCTGTCCCTTCGATGAGCAGCACTATCTCCTCAGCAGATGTGCTGCACTGCTATTTTTAAGCCCGACCATCTTCACCCTCCCAGAATCTGTCTCTAATTCTTGGAAGTTGGGGAAAAACACATGTTTGTCGTCATTCCTCTACACCGTCAGCCTGTAGCAGTCGTTTGTGACGCCGGGGAAGAAGCCAAGGACATCTGTGCTGTGTTTCTGTTCCCATTCCCATTTCCCTGGTCTCTGAAAGCAAAGCAGAGCAATGCAAGGACAGAAGGACCATCAGGGGGAATCGGATGGTGGACAGGATCCTAAGGGACAGACAAAACCTTCCTGAAAGGGAACAGGAGGCAGAGGAGGGCTCCAAGAGCCCAGCCGGTTCCCTCCACTGCATGAGACACATTATGGGGCCTGTGCAAAGTAAAAACATCTATTTTGGTCCAGTCTTCCTGGTCTCATTATTTTTATCACCTCTCAGAGGATCTGTGGTTGCCCTGAATGTAGCGTTCAAGACAGGAAGGACAGGCAGCTCACACAACCCAGCCTGCAGGCCGGAGGGGACAGTGCACTAGCAAGGCCAGCTAAGCCCTGGCCACCTCTGCACCCGACAGGGGCTTCTGCCTCCTGAGACCCTGTTCCCGAATCGCCGCCTGGGCCCAGCCTGGCACTGGGCCCTGCAGAAGCCAATTAGACCTGGGCCAACACTGCAGGTGTCTACACCACGTTTGCCCCTGCAGACCTCACATGCCAGAGAACTCATTTGCTGACCTTTAGCTGATGACAGAGGCTGGTGCTGACATTTGCAGCAGCCTGGAGCATACCTTGATGGGTCCTCTTTCTGTGGGCAGGCGCTTCACAGGCACAGCAGGACAGCTCTGGTGGCTCACCACAGAGCAGGGCCACCACTTGTGTGGGGAGAACTAGAAACCGATGACATGGAATTTTCCTGCTGTTCTGAGTGGGCTTTGATGGGCTTTTCTCTGACTTCCGCTCTTAGACCTTTGGGCAGTGTTACTACTGAAGCGATAGAAACCAAGCGTCCTGTTTCACTCCGGTAGAGGCTGTGTGTTGGCAGTGAGAGGTGTTTGCCCCACACCCAGAGGGGCACTGCTCGGGAGCCCAGGCTGGCACACACCCAGGTGGCCCACATGGCCAGCAGTCCGCTCTGCTGCAGAAACCGTGAAGGCTCATCCTCGCCCACCAGACACTTGTGGGAATTCAGCAAATCATGTATTCTAAGCCTCAGGAGATTCAACAGGAAAGGAAAAGGAGAGTCGAGCTCTAGCTATTTTTGTTAATTTATTTTTTTATTTCAAAATATTACAGGGGTACAAACATTGAGCTTACATATATTGCTTTTGCACTGCCTGAGTCAGAGCTGCAAGTGTATCCATCCCCACACAGTGCGTATCGCACCCGTTGGGTGTGAATTTACCCATCCCCTCCTCCCCCTTCCTCTTGCCCGACACCCGATGAATGTCATTTGCATATGTGCACATAAATATTGGTCAATTAGTACCAATTTGATAGTGAGTACATGTGGTGCTCGTTTTTCCATTCTTTCAAAAGAAGATAGACTAATGGCCAAGAAACATATGAAAAAATGTTCAACAGCTCTAATCATCAGGGAAGTGCAAATCAACACCACAATGAGATATCATTTAACTCCAGTGAGAAACGTCCCCAAACAACAAATGGCGTGGATGCAGAAAGGTAAGAAGACTCTTACACTGCTGGTGAGACTGCAAACTAGCACAACCTCTGTGGAAAGTAATATGGAGATACCTCAAAGAACTAAAGATAGAACTATCTTTTGATCCAGCAATCCCATTACTGGGTATGTACCCAGAAGAAAGAACGCCATCCTATCATAAAGACATCTGCACTCGAATCTTTAGAGCTCTAGCTATTTCCACCTCTCACCTTCCCACAGTTCATCTCTTCTACCCCAGAAGCCCAAACCCCTCTTCCTTCATCTAGCCTAATGCGGCACACAAGCCCCCAATGCTAACCACTTCTTTATATTTCTTCTTCATATTTCTTTGTGAACTCCTGTGCTTCTGTACGTAATTACATCTGTTTTTTTCTCTGTTAATGGGAAAAAAAGAAATGCAAACCCTGTAAAATTTAGTTTAGGGAGATAAGAATTGCACATAAAATCATAAATCAATACATGGAAGGTATCCATTCATACACCAAAAGGGCAGGACATCTTGAAATTGGGGCTTACAGGTTATAGGTGGGTTTAAAGATTCTTTGGTTTGTAATTGGGTAAGGAAATAAACCTCTGTCTGAAGCTGCAATCAACAACCCCTGGGCCATGGCCTGGTACTTACTGGTCCATGGCTTGTTAGGAACCGGGCTGCACAGCGGGCGGTGAGCTGCAGGCAAGTGAGTTAAGCTTCATCTGTATTTACAGCTGCTTGCCATCACTTGCATCACCGCATAACCTCCACCTCCTGTCAGATCAGTGGCAGCATGAGATTCTCACAGGAGCACGAACCCTACTGTAAACTGCGCATGCGAGGGATCTAGGTTGTGTGCTCTTTATGAGAATCTAATGCCTGATGATCTGAGGTTGAGCTGAGGTGGTGATGCTAGCCCTAGGTAGTGGCTGCAAATACAGATTATCATTAGCAGGGAGGTCTGACTGCACAATAAATGTAATGCGCTTGAATCATCCCAAACCACCCCTACCCCTACCCCTACCCCTACCCCATCCATAGAAAAATTGTCTTCCATGAAACAGGTCCCTGGTGCCAAAAATGTTGGGGACCACCGGTATGAAGGCTCAGAACATTTTAAGATAAGGAGGTCTGTTAATCAGAGACAAGCCACAATATATCATTATCCATTCAAGTGATCTGTTGAGCAAATTGATAGCCTGTGGGTGATTTAACCTTTGCCCTGCATGGCCTTAGGGCCTGTTAATAATTTCTTGTCTTATTGTCACAAAGAGTCTGTTTTGTTGGTCTAATGATCTCTGTGTTAACATTAATGCTGGTCAATTATTGTATCTAAACTCCAAAAGGGAGGAGATATTCATGAGGCATGTTGACTTCTCTCCCTTCTCTTCATGGCCGTGAATTCAGTTTTAAGGTTTTTTGAGGGTCTCCTTGGCCAAAAAGGGGTTTGGTTCAGTTGGCAGAGGGGCTTAGAATTTTATTTTAGTCACATCTTGTTTGTCTGTCTTTTGTCAATTTGATTTTCAGGGTCTCCAACCACTGAACAAAGGAAGGTGAGGAAAAATGTCTTTCCTACCCTACATGTATTAGTAAAAATACATGAGATCTTACAATTAAAGATTAGCCCACTCTGAACCAATATTCCCAATCTCTAACCTATTTTTATTGTCATGAATGAATGGTATATTAATCTTGACGAGATAAAGACAAAGACATTTAGGAAGGTAACACTGGCAGCCAGTTCGGTGGAATAGCTGGAAAAGTCCATTTAAGAGTGAAATGATCCATAATATAGGTGGATTAACCCCAGTTTTCTATTTTTGCTAGACGTCGAAATTAGATGTATTGAATAAGAAGTGTGGGACTTAAAATCTGAGGTGTTTCTTTCAAATCCCAGCTCTACTTCTCAGCAGCTGACATTGGAAGAGTTATTTATTCCCTTTGCTTATCTGCAAAGTTCAGTTACTAGCTCATAGTAAGAACACAGCAAAAGCTGGAGTCCTTGAGTGTGGATGAATGAATGGCTGACAGTCATTGAACTGAAAATCATTTACCAAACCCAGGCTTAGCAGATCCAAGAGAAGAACAGAGGAGTTGACCAAGAACTATGCATTAATGGTCACAAAAAGCAATGGTGATCTAGCACCTCTTGTATTATCCTGGATGGAGCTGGAGCCCATTCTACTAAGTGAAGTATCACAAGAATGGAAAAACAAGCACCACATGTACTCACTATCATATTGGTATTAATTGATCAACACTTATGTGCACATATAGTAATAACATTCATCAGGTGTTGGGCAGGTGGGAGGGTGGAGGAGGGGATGGGTATATTCACACCTAATGGGTGCCATGTGCACCATCTGGGGGATGGACATGCCTGAAGCTCTGACTCAGACAGGACAAAGGCAAGATATGTAATCTGATATTTGTACCCCTGTAATATGCTGAAATAAATAAAAAGGGAACTCTGCGTTAATGGGATGATAGCAAATGGAGAAAGAAGATCAATTCTGGAAAAGTGGAAAGACCTTCAGGATATTGGAGCCTCCTGACTTCTAGGGCTTGGTCTTGTAGAAGTATCTACCCCTCAACGTACTTGGCAGCCTCATTTTTAGTGAAGGAAGGAACTTATATCAAACTGAGTGAGAGAGAAAAACCATGCCTCAATGGACCAGAATAAATGTAGTTTCCACCACATTCAGTAGGTCAAAGCAGAGCAGATGGATGCCCCCGACATCAGGATCTTGCTGTCTTGACTTAAAGGTGGTTATGAGTGACCCATACAACAAGCTGCTTCGTCACACTCAAGTTCAACCATGGGAACCTCAGAGAACGTGGAATCTACTGTTTGTTGTTCCAGCCAGTACCCGAGAAGGAGTCACCTGTGTGCGCGCCTCTGCACGTACAGCCAACAGGGATTTTCCACACTCTGGTCTTACAGTTTAATGAACACAGAAGGGATCGTCAGAGCCTCAAGAAGATATGTTCTTTCTCTTCTCTTTCCCTGCAAGGGTGGCAGGATATTAAAATTGAAAGAAAAGAGGCAGCCTGACTACTGACCAGATGATGAACAAAAAAGCAATCTCTGTGCTCTGGTTTCTGTCCTAGAGTACGGAGTACAAACTCCAAGGCAGAGAGGGTATGTCTCCATTGCTTTGAAATTCCTACCTTCAGCCCAGGTGTCCATTCCCAGGCCTGAGGGGGGCGTTCTTAATCAAGTCATAAGAATAATCCCCAGGCTGTCTCCAGAGGTAAGAGGCAGTTATGTAAGATTAGCATTTTTTAAGTACTGTTAAGAAGCAGTGGCATTTATTTGACAATTCAATATGCATTGATTCCTTATGCTCATTGCTGTTGATTTTTCAAAAAAAGATAGGTCCCTACCCTCCAGGATTTTACAATCTTTGGGGAGTCAAACGAACATAAATAAGAGCTATACAAGTAGTACACCTATATTATTCATTTTCAAATGAGGTTGAGAGCAATCACATTTATTGTGCATATACTATGTGCCAGGTACTGGCACAAGCACTTCCACTTGCACCTCTGATGAAACTGTCCTGTAAGGCAAGAGGTGCTCTCTGCATTTTACAAAGGAAAGCTCTGGGCTCAGAAAGGTTAATGACGGGGTCCAGGGCACACTACCCCAAATATGGCACCTTGACGTGTCGAATATGTTAAGCTAAAAGTATCTGAGACACAGCTTGTGTAGGAAGGTCTGTCTGTTTCCCTCATCTTCCCTCCGTGAAACAGGTCATCAGACCTAGGAAGGATCCTGACCTTTCCCAAAAGCAGGTCCTAAGACCCTCACGTGAGTGGTCCCCTCCCTAGACCCAGAAAATAGGGACATCCTCATCTCTGCAGATGAAGATCACAGAGACGAATCGGAGCAAACAGGCCTTGTCCGCCCCCCGGTGAATTACCATTAGATCCTGCACCTTAGTCCTCCATCACGTTTCTCCGTGGCTGCCCACTCTTCATCAAAACGGTTATAAAAAAATAACTCAGGTTTGACTGTTTCTGTGGACCTTCATTTTTTTATGAAGGTTCCCATGTCACATAAAACTTGCATTAAATACATTCGCATGCCTTTCTCTTATCACTCTGCCTTTTGTTCTAAAGCCCACGCCCATGAGCTCAGCATGGGTGAGGAAGATGTTTTCCTCCCTACAGTGACTAAATAAGGAGCTTCCATCCAGAGTTTCTGATTCAAAATCCAGGAATCTTTCTACTACATGAAGCCTAGTGGTAAATATTACAAGTCTGTACGAAAGAATCATCACTGTAATTTTTGATGCATCCAGAAAAATCTCCTAACCAGCACTGCATCGAGCTGGGTAAGCCCGTGGCCTTGTAAGTACAACTTGTCTGCCGTGCATTGGCATAAATCCCAACCCGCCAATCGCCCCTCCCCATTCCCATCCTCTGGCCTTTCAAGAAGAGGGAGCTGCCCTCCTAAGGAGACATTTATTCTGCCACTGACAAAGAGCAAAGGTCCTCCTGAAAACGTTGTTTGCCGTCCAGTAACACCTCCGTGAGATCATCTGACACACGACAATTCTGTGTGACAGGATGTTTATGTTGGTTCTATTTTCACAGAGTGGTTACAAAGCTTAGTTCAAGGCGAAAAGTAAAAAAAAGTGGCATCGATGGCAGCTCTTTCAAATGACTGTTAGTCGCAGTGGCGCAGCACTGTCAGCTCCGTCCGCTGTCTGGCGTGCACTTGTCACGACACACACGGACACACTCGTGCGGCAGTTACAAGTGCGTGTCAGAAAAACGAGACGCTTCACATGGGCAACTTCATGTTAACGAGCGACTGGGGTGCTCTAAACATCATGCAGATGATGTCCAAAATTGCTCATCCCACGATGATGCTTTGGCGCTCATTGGATCATTTTGTTAATGTTACGATTCGACAGGAAATAATGTTTTTAAAGAGTCTGGAATTTTAATGAGTCTAAGGATTCCTAATGGTCTTATATATTTTATTTGTGGGGCTCTGGAAAGGAATCTCACGGTGTAGTTAACAGCAAGGAGTGAGCATGTTCTTCTTACAAAACAAAGGTGACCGACACACAGTAAGTGTGGAGTTGCTTCTTGTCCCATGCATGGCACAAAAATGTGGGACAGGGCGCAGATAAAAGCAGTGTGCACGCCACACTGGGTGGTGGCACTTAAAGATACTGAAAGAACAGACAAATGAAATATCAGCCTCGATGCAAACGTAAGTTGGAGTGGAGGAGGTTGTCTATGCTTTTTGAAATTAAAAAGAACACTTTGAGGCCGGACGTGGTGGCTCACGCCTGTAATCCTAGCTCTCTGGGAGGCCAAGGCGGATAGCTTGAGCTCAGTAGTTCAAGACCAGCCTGAGCAAGAGCGAGACCCCGTCTCTACTAAAAATAGAAAGAAAATTAGCTGGACAGCTAAAAATATATTGGAAAAAAAAATTAGCCGGGCATGGTGGTGCATGCCTGAAGTTCCAGCTACTCGGGAGGCTGAGGCAGGAGGATCGCTTGAGCCCAGGAGTTTGAGGTTGCTGTGAGCTAGGCTGATGCCACGACACTCTAGCGCAAGCAACAGAATGAGACTCTGTCTCAAAAAAAAAAAAAAAGAACACTTTGCACTCAGGCTGGGGATAGAAATTGTAGCCTTAGGGGCTTTGTTGACTGTAGCCATTTCAGCATGGCCTTAATTTTCATTCAAAAGGTGAAACTGATTCAGCCACTCATGTTAACATGTAAACACAAACAGGCACGTTTTAAAAATGGCTCCTGGGGTGGCAGGCCGCTCTCTTCCACGTCATTCTTAGCTCAATGCCATATAGTCAATGCCGTAAGTCCTAGTAAGAGAACCGAGGAATTGTATTATTAATGGTGAAGAACCAATATGCAGAAACACAAGCGGTCACAGAAATGTAGTAAAGAACACTTCTTCTGCTACAACAAGGGTCCTTAACAACAGATTCATGCTGTATTCCAGCCTCAGGGCTTCTGAAAACCTCCCTAAAGTAAGAGACACAAACACTCATGCGTGGCCCACGTGGGCCAATGATAGAGCTAGGCACGGGCCACAGGGCTCCTCTGCTCAACTTCATTACTAGGTGGTGTGTTATGATGAAAGTAAGTCTCAGACTGAATTCAGCCATAAAATAAACATTCAGAAGCCAGCAGGCACAAAGAACTTGTACAACCAGTTCCGTAAATTCAATGAAGCACTGGTTCTCTGCTCTGCTGGCAATCGCACAAATGCCTCACACAGTAGATTCACTTAAAGCAGATGTGATGCTGTTCTAACAGCACAATGTAGCTAAACGTCTAGTTAGAGTCAAGTGTAAGAGACCCCCTATAAGCTGTGGATAGAGGGTCCGCTTCAAATCCTAAACCAGAGACAGCATTTGGCAGGGCATACGTTATCAAATAGGTTTTCTAGGTCATCATATCCTGTTTATGCAAGGAGGGTCTGATGCAGCACTTGCGATCACCCCACATATTTTGAACACCTCTTATTTCACCAATAGAAATCACTTCTAAAGTCCATTATGCTAAATAACAAAGCTGTTGGTATTGATTGAGGGTAAAGAGAGGGGACGTGCTTACAGCTGTCTCTAGAGCAGGAGCGTCTTTATGGTCTTTTGAATTCCAGCAAAGCACCCCTGGAGTGTGTATTCATGCCTGAGGAAGGTCCTTTAATATCAATTAACTGCCACTGGGTGTCAATTAAAATCCAGAGATGAATATCACACTCCCAATGCTGAAGACTTCAAGCATTCATTGCAGACAGTATGACCTTTTTGTTATAATCTTACATTTTTTCCAGCCAGAGGCCACACTGGGGATTAGGAAAGCCCTCTCTCTTGCCTCTCCCTGTGGTCTGGAGTCTTGCTCAGGATTCGCCCACTCTCAGACAGCTAAGCCCTTCTTTTCTTGCTCGCACCTTGGATCAACCCTGTTAACCAGGTGATGATAACCAGGGATAGAGTTCAGTTCTTTCAAAGGAGTATCAGTGGAATGAAGCTGAGGAAATATTTTCTTACCTTGAGCAATGGATTCCTACTCCGACAACATTCTCTCCCCCTAACTCCCAAATGCTCTGATGCTGTTCGATTTGCAATGAAAGGCACACGGTATCAACCCTATTCTACCAGCCAAAATGCCGTCATAAATACCACATATGGAGGGCCTTTGACAAAGACTGTCTCATTGACCAAACTTGAGACAGTCTCTTCTGAACCCTCTTTTTAACAAGCCTCTTCCTTGGACCCAGCCTTCAGCCCGGCTAGTATAGTCCCAGTAAGAATCCTGCTAAGTCAATTTAGGGAGAATCCTCCATCCCTGCTATCTGATCACTCTGGTCTGTCCTCAGCAAGAATCCTGTTCAGTCAGTTTAGCAAGACTCCCCCTCCCCTGGATAATATTCTTGGTAATTACGTTTCTTAATAATTTCCCACCCACCAACTTTGCCGCCACCCCGCATCTGATCCTTGACATACTCTGGGTGTGTCGTAGGCTATACCATTTAGATTTATGTAAGTATGCTCTGTGATGTTCATACAATGACAAAATCACCTAACAGTGCATCTCTCAGAATGTATCCCTGGCATTAAGTAGTTCATGACTGTAGTTTATTTTCCTCATATATGAAATGGGAATGATAATACCTAATTTCTAGGGTTCTTATGGTAATTAAATAAAATAACACATTTGAAATGCCTAACACATGAAAGACACTTGGTGAAAGGGTATCAATTACTAACGTCATTATGGTCTAAGGTAATAGGCAGAGATCTCTGAAAAGAAAGTCTCTGTTCTAGAATACTTGTGTTAATCTCTTTTCCTTGTTAAAGGCTACAGGGTATATGACAAGGAACTGAGTTTTGTTGTCAAACTTTTGGGGTAAAGACCTGCTATTCCCTCTCTTCTGCAAGCCCTCAAATGCAAATGGAGAAGGGACTAAACAAATTGAAATTCTAATTTGATTTGCCTTAAATTTATTTTTTTAATTTCAAAATATTATGGGGGTACAAATGTTTTTGGTTACGTGTATCAGTTTTGTTACGCGTATCAGTTTTGTTACGTGTATCAGTTTTGTTACGCTTGAGTGAGGGTTATAGGAGTGCCCATCACCCAGATAGTGTTCATTGTTCACGTTAGGTAGGTTTTTCATCCACCCCTTCTTCCCCCCTCTCTTCTGCTTGATTTCCACTGACTTTTATTTCCCTCTGTGCATATGTGTGCTCATCAGTTGGTTCCAATTTAATAGCGAGTACATATGGTGTTTGTTTTGCATTCTTTAGATACCTCACTTATGATGATGGTCTCCAGTTCCATCCAAATTTTTGCAAAAGGCCTTAATTCATCCTTATTTATAGCTGAGTAGTATTCCATAGTATACATATAACACATTTTATGAATCCACTCATGAATTGATGGGCACTTGAGTTGATTCCACATCTTTGCAATTGTGAATTGTGCTGCAATAAACATTAGAGTGCAAGTGTCTTTCTGATAAAATAACTTCTTTTCCTTTGGGTAAGTACCCAGGAGTGGGATTGCTAGATCCAATGATAGGTCTACTTTTAGTTCTTTGAGAAATCTCCATTCTATTTTCCATAGAGGTTGTGCTATTTTGCAGTCCCACGAACAGTGTATAAACATTCCTTTCTCTCTGCATCCATGCCAACATATATTATTTTGGAACTTTTTAATAAAAGCCATTCTAACTGGGTTAAGGTAATAGCTCATTATGGTTGTATTATAATTTGCATTTCCCTGATAATTAGATGTAGAGTATTTTTTTATATGTTTATTGGCCATTTGTCTATCTTCTTTTGAAAAGCTTCTGTTCATTTCTTTTGCCCACTTTTAATGAGGTTGTTTGTTTTTTCCTTGCTGATTTGCTTGAGTTCTTTGTAGATTCTGGTTATTAGCCCTCTACCAGATATATAGCTTGCAAATATTTTCTCCCATTCTATAGGTTGTCTATTTGCTCTGTTGATTTTTTCCTTAGCTGAAAAAAAGTTTTTTAATTTAATTAAGTCCTGCTTGTTAATATTTACTTTTGTTATTTCTGTGATTGCCTTTGGGGTCTTCTTCAAAAATTCTTTGCCTAGGCCGATATCTAGAAGAGCTTTTCCTTTTTTGTCGTGTCCTTTTCTGGCTTTGGTATCAAGGTGATACTGGCTTCACAGAATGAGTTGGGGATTCACTACTTCTCGGTGTTATGGAATAATTTCTGCATTATCAGTACCAGCATTTCTTTTTTCAGCTGTGAATCCATCTGGTCCAGGGCTTTTTGTTGTTGCTGGTGTTGTTGCAAGATTTTTTTTTATCACTGCTTCAATCATGTTGTTCATTATTGGTCTGTTCAGGAGTTCTATTTCTTCCCGATTGAGTCTTGGGATGTCGTGTGTTTCCAGGAATTTGTCCATTCCCTCTATATTTTTGAATTTATGTGTATAGAGATTTTTAGTAGTATTTACAGATGATAATTTGCGTTTCTGTGGTATCAGTTGTGATATTTTCTTTTTCACTTCTGATTGAGCTTGTTTGGGACCTTTCTCTTCTATTTCTGGTTAATCTAGCAAGATGTTTATTGATTTTATCTTTTCAAAGATCTAACTTTTGGTTTCATTGATCCTTTGTATTTTGTTTTGTTTTGTTTTCCATTTCATTTAGTTCCCAGTTCACTGGCGGCAGCAGCTTTTGAGATTGTGAGGGTAGAAAGGCTCTCCAGCCACTAAGGAGCCTGCTGACTGCCAGAGATGTGAGGGAGGGAGAAACAAACCTCTCCACCTACACTTTTCACAGTACTTCAAGCCTCTTGGGCATTGATCTCTGCCGATATCTTGCTCCTTCTTGTTCTGCCTTGCAACTTCTTCCCATGGACTCTCTGGTAGGTTCTGGCACTTTTCCCTTGGAATTATACCTAATCTATGATTGTTTGCTTGTTTTTTCTTTTTCATTTAAAACTTTTCCTTCCTTCTGAGACTATTTGGCAGCTGGTGTCTCTGGTCATCCATCTTGTCTGATTTGCCTTAAATCGGTGTCTTATCTGTACTGGTCAGTGTCCAGTCAGCAAAACAGAAACTACTCTAGTAATTTCAATTAGAGGGAAATTAACACAGGAAATTGGCTACAAATGTGTTGAAGGATTGGAGGAGAGAAAATGAAGAAGCGGAGATCAGTTAGATGTGAGTAACTGCAGGAAGCTACTACCATCCTAAGGCTGACTGAGCAAAAGGAAAAGTGGTGCTATCCGGAGTCTATGATTGCTCTATGCTAAGGCTGCTGGGAGACCCTACTCCAAGGCTATTGTTGGAAATCTTTCAGGCAGCCAGTAAGCTAAACTCCCACCAGCAGCTGCCTATCACTGATGCTGATGCTGCCAAGTCAAGAGCCCACGAATGCTGTGCTGCAGAAGCTGTAGGAGAACCCCCTGCCTCCGCTGTTATTGAAATTCAGAAACCTGAGCAGAAACTCACAGTCAGCCACAGCCATTGCTACGGTTATTGCTGTGACTGCTGCTCTTGCCGTTACTGCTGCCACTGCCAAAGAATTCAACAGAAGTAGAAATAAAATGGGCTCCCTTCCACCTTCCTTTCAGGCTCCCACCAGTGTCTCCTACTGGTAGAGCCTAATTGGAAACCAGCCAGCTGTGCAGTCTGGGAAATGTAGTTTGCAGGCTTCCAGCCCCCCACAGAGAAGGGCGGGGAGAGTGTGCCGGAGTTGAAAGCCAAAAGACAAATGCCAGCACAGTGTGTGACAGATGTGTCTCACAGCACACAATGTGTGTGTATTTCCAGATGTTTTCCCTTTGGGTCTGTTTGAAGCACAGTGAACATATGTTAAATATTTCAGAACTTCTAATAGAATACTATCACACCATGTTTAACCATCTGACAATCAAGCCTTTCTTCCTTCTAGCCACTTACTCCTTTCCTCCCTGGGTTTTGCATGAGATGTGTAAATTCTGGCAAAACCTTGCATTTTTCACTCCACTTTGCAAAATACCAGTGGAATCTTTCTAGTCTCCTTCTTCTTAGCCACTTGAAAGTGCTTCATTAAATACTGGACGTGCCATATATATTGTATTCAGCATCTTATGCAAAAGGATGCTTAGTGTTTTCCCTTAAATGATCTCAAAAGATGCTCCTGTTTTTTTCTTCAAAATTGTCCATAATTCTTTGTCAATTATTACACATATAGTCTGCTAAATCTGTAATAATGCAAAAGGTTATTCTATTAAACTAGTAATGACTGTCCCTTATGAAACAAGTCACTTCCTCTTCAGACCTGAGCCCTGAGATCATTAGATTATTCTTAGATTTTCTCTTAGATGTATTAAGCCTGATATTTCCTTCATGGGCTCAAATTATGCTGCCATCTGCAAGGCAAGCCTTGGGGATGGGCAAAGTGGGAAAATGTGATAGCTCAGAGCCACTCTGACAAATGAGGTATGGCCAGAACTCAGGAAGAAATGTTATCCTATCCCAGAATTGATTCCACAGGTAAAATCAGGTTATACTGAACAGTGAGAGGAGTCATAAAGATGGAAAGTGAAGAGAGGCTTGTTTGGGAAGTGACAGACTCACAAACTTGCCATGGAGACTCACATTTGCCTCTGCACCTGGCTGAGCCATCCATAAAACAGAAGTAGGGGTATGTTGGTCCACAAGAGAGTTCAAGGGATACAGCTGTATACAGGGATGGCACAGGGTAAGGAGGATGGCACACTTCAAAGAAGTTTAAAGATGGAAGCCAGCATTTGTTGAGTTCTTACTATGGGACAGGCATGCTCTATCACTTTCTCATTTTAATCCTAACAACTATCTTATGACATTGTCTCCTTTTTAGAAACAAAGAAACAGGTGATCTCACATCCAGTAAAGAACATAGCCAGATTCAAGGTCCTGTCTACTATACCCACATGTCAATAAGACAATCCCCTCCTAGGACAAGCAATAGAGACAAATGACCTCCACTGATCACCTGTCGTGTGCCAAGTATTGTGCTGTGTGATTGACATACATTACCTACTTTAGTCTTTTTATGCACCCTGAATCATAGGTACTTGTGTTTCCATTTTACAGGGTAGGAACATAAAATCTCATGTTATAAATGTGTACAGGCAGGGGATTTGAACCCAGGTCTGACTCACTTCAAAGCCAGACTCCGTGGCATCAGCAGCCTCCTGATCTGTTTTGGGAGGTGAGATGTAAGCATCTAAGATAGGAAGAGGGCTGGCAGAATAGGACAAAAGCCAGACAGTTGGTTTGGACACAGTGTAGAAACAGAGGTGAGCCCTGGGGGCTGGGATAACTATGCACTTCTCACAGTTGTCTTACTCTTTGTGGTCTTTTCCCTGCCAGTGTCTCTCAGGGGTTGAGAGAGGTCTGAGATACTTCCCTTTTTATTCCCAGAACACAGTATATGTTTGAATTTGGGGTCCTAGCCAAAATTTTCTAAACCCACGGTGGGTCTTCTTGCTGTAGCTCCTCTTGTCTGCATCCCAATCTGTAGGACTCCACCAAGCAAGCTCCTTTCAGCACACAAGGCCTCCCTTCTCAAGAAGTTGTGATTATGGGAGGACTGGGCCCAAGCCTGCTCTTTAACTGGTATCCCTCAAGACCCATTACATCACTGTGCAACCACGGGATGCATATAAATATCTTCTGACCAAGAGAAAAAAACACATTAACTTTTTAAAGATAAGTCCCCCGCATTTTCAGAAAACTGTGACCATTGAAGTCAATTTCATAGGGCTCATGTTGGGATTTGTGAGCAACATTTTGAGTGACTACAAAACCTTAAGAAGTCAATGGTGGGCATGTGCCCACAGCCCCTGGCACCCACTGCCCACTGCCCATTACCACCATCTAGGTACTGCAACTACTGCCACCACCACCAGCTGGGTAGTGCCACCCAGGTCCAAACGTACCTGTGTAGGATGAATGCCTGTGCCACCACCCACTGTCTACCCATTGCACACCATCCACCCTGGCTCCTCCTGAGCCTTCAACAGCAGCTGGGGCACCAGCCCACCCCTCTACATGAATATCCCTCAGCACCTCTTTGGACTGTGACAACTGCAGGGGAAGAGGGAGATGCAGGGAAGCAGAAGTGTGACAGGCTCATAGTGTATCTGTCCCTCTCCTGCCTAGTCAGTCTTCTGGAGTAGGACTCTAGTGCATCTTCCAGGGACCTCTTCCTCTCTTCACTGAGCAACAGTGTTTCCAGCAGAAGAGAATAGGTACACCACAAAGCTATCTGTTTTGAGCCAATAGAAGAGGTTCCAGATGAGAAGGAACCAATATTAAAACTCTGGCAATAAGAAAAACCAGGCTGTTTTGACACCCTCAAGGGATCATGCAAGCTCTCCAGCAATGGACTGCAGCCAAAGGAAACTGTTAATGTCAGATATGGAATTCAGAATATGGATCACAAGTAAGATCAATGGGATTGATAAGAAAGTTGAAAATCAACACCAAGAAATCAAAAAAAAATTCAGGAAATGAATGAAAATTCACTAACTAGATAGACAATCTAAGAAAAAATACAACAAAATTTTTGGAAATGAGAGCGTCATTTAGGGAACTTCAAAATACAGTGTAAAGTGTTAACAAGAGACTAGACTAAGTGTAAGAAAAAATTTCAGAGCTTGAAACAAGGCTTTTGAATTAACCCAATCAAAAATGAAGAAAAAAAAAACAGGAAGAATGATCAATCTCTCCAAGAAATATGGGTTTATATAAAGCAAACAAATATAAGAATCATAGGTATCCCTGAGGGAGAAGAAGAAAAAGCAAAAAGCACAGAAAACCTGTTTGAGGGAATAATGGAAGAAAACTTCCCTGTTCTTGCTAGAGACTTAGATATCCATATACAAGAAGGTCACTGAACACCTGGAAGATTCATGGCAAATATATCACCAAGGCACATAGTCATCAGTCTGGCCAAAGTCAAAGTGAAGGAGAAAATCCTTCAAGCTCTGAGATGAAAGCAACAAGTAACCTACAAACAAACAAACAACAAGTCAGACTAACAGCAGAATTCTCAGCAGAAACCTTACAAGCCAGAAGAGATAGGGGCCCCATTTTTAGTCTTCTTAAACAGAGTAACTCCTGGGCAAGAATTTGGTATCCTGCAAAACTAAGTTTCATAAATGAAAGAGAAATAAATTCTTTCCCAGACAAGCAAACACTAAGGGAACTTGTCACCACTTGAACTGCCCTACAGGAAATGCTTCAAAGTGCTCTATACATGAGGCATAGCAATCAATACCCATCAGTGTGAAAACACCCAAAAGTTAAAACTTGCAGCTTTTATAAAACAGTAATACAAAGGAGAAAACAAAGTGACTAGGTAATAATCAACATAATGATCGAACAGTATCTCACATAGCAATACTAACATTAAATGTAAATGGTCTAAATGCCCCACTTAAAAGATATATATTGGCAAAATGAATAAAAACAATACCCAATCATATGCTGCCTTCAAGAAACTCATTAACTCACAAAAATTCTCATAGACTCAAGGCAAAGGAGTAGAAAGATATTCCACACAAATGGAAACCAAAAGCAAGCAGGAATAGCTATTTTTATATCAGATAAAATAGATTTAAATCAATCATGGTAAAAAAGACAAAGATGGTCATTATACAATGATAAAAGAATCAATTCAACAAAAAGATATAACAATCCTAAATATATATATGCACCTAATACAGAAGTTTTCAGATTCATAAAACAAATTCTACTAGATCTAAGGAAAGAAAGAAACAGCAACATCATAATAGTCATGGACTTCAACATTCCACTGAGAAAACTAGACAGATCATTGAGACAGAAAAATCAACAGAAAACACTGGACTTAAACAAGACTCCAGAATAAATGGACCTAATAGGCATTTACAGAACATTCTATCAAAAAAGTTGCAGAATGTATATTATTCTCATCAGCACATGGGACATTTTCAAAGATAGATCATATGTTAGACCACAAAAAAGTCTCAACAAATTTAGAAAAATTCAAATCTTAACCATGTATCTTCTCAGACCACAGTGGAATAAAACTAGAAGTCAATTCCAAGAGGAAATCTCAAAACTACAAAAATACATGGAAATTAAACAACCTGTTGCTGAACAATCCTTTGGCCAATGATGAAATCAAGATAGAAATAAAAAAAAATTTCAAATTAAATGACAAAGGTGACAAAAGCCTCCAAAATCTCTGGGATACAGTAAAAACAGTGCTAAGAAGAAAGTTCATAGCACTAAATGCCTACATAAAAAGATAGAAAGATCACAAATTAACAATCCAATATCATACCTCAAAGAACTAGAAAAAGAAGAACAAACCAAACCCAGCTAGCAAAAGAAAAGAAATAACAAAGATCAGAACAGAACTAAACAAAATGGAAGCCAAAGAAACAATACAAAGGATCAATGAAACAAAAAGTTGGTTCTTTGAAAATATAAACAAAATTAATAGAACACCAGCTAGATTAACCAGAAACAGAAGAGAAAAGATTCAAATAAGTTCAATCAGAAATGAAAAAATTGACATTATAACTGATACAGAAATATAAAATATCATCCAAGAGTACTCCAAAAACCTCTATGTTCCCAAACTAGAAAATCTAGAGGAAATGGATAGAGTTTTGGAAACACACAAGCTCCCAAGTTTGAATCAGGAGGAAATAGAAATCATGAACATATCCATAAAGAGCAGTGAGATTGAAGCAGTAATAAAAAAATCTCCTGACCAAAAAAAAGCCCAGGACCATATAGATTCATAGCTGAATTCTACGAGACCTATGAAGGAAAACTGGCACCTATTCTACTGACACTGTTACATAACATAGAGAAGGAGGGAATCCTCCCTAACTCATTCTACAAAGCCAAAATCACCCTGACACCAAAGCCAGAAAAGACACAACAAAAAAAGAGCTACAGACCAATATCCCTCATGAACATAGATGCAAAAATCCTCAACAAAATACTAGCAAACCAAAACCACAGCACGTCAAAAAGAATTCACCATGATCAAATGGGTTTCATCCCAGGATGCAAGAATGGTTCAACATATGCAAATCAATAAATGTGATTCACCACATAAACAGAACTAAAAACAAAATCCATATGATCATCTCAATAGATGCAGAAGAAGCAGTAATAAAATCCATCATTGCTTCACGATAAAAACCCTCAACAAATTAGGTGTAGAAAGAACAAACCTCAAAATGATAAAAAGCCATATACAACAAACCACTAGCCAATATCCTACAGAATGGGAAAAAGTTCAAAGCATTCCCCTTGAGAAATGGAACAAGGTAAGGGTGCCCCACTGTCACCACTTCTATTCAACATAACACTGGAAATCCTAGCCAGATAAATCAGGCAAGAAAAAGAAATACAGGGCATCTAAATCAGGAAAGAGGAGGTTAAACTATCCCATTTATTGATGATTTGATCTTATATCTAGAAAACCCTAAAGACTCCACCAAAGACACCTAGAATTGATAAATAAATTCAGTAAAGTTTCAGGTTACAAAATCAGTGTATACGAATCAGTAGTATTTCTATATACTAATAACACTTAAGCTGAGAGTCAAATCAGGAACTCAATACTATTTACAATAGCTGCAAAGAAAATAAAATAACTAAGAATATACTTACCCAAGAAGGTAAAAAATCTTTTCAAGGAGAACTACAAAACACTCATGAAAGAAATCATAGATGATACAAACAAATGGAAAAACATTCCATGCTCATGGATTGGAAGAATCAAGATTGTTAAAATGTCCATACTGCTTAAAGTGATTTACAGATTCAACACAATTCCCATCAAAATACCAACATCATTTTAGAAGATCTAGGAAAAACAATCCTAAACTTCATACGGAACCAAAAAAGAACCTGAATAGTCAAAGCAATCCTAAGCAAAAAGAACAAATCTGGAGGCATCACATTACCTGACTTTAAATTATACTACGAGGCTACAGTAACCAAAACAGCATGGTAATGGTATAAAGGTAAACACATAGACCAATGAAACAGAATAGAGAACCCAGAAATAAAACTGTATAGCTACAACCAACTGATTTTTGACAAAACAGACAAAAACATACACTGAGGAAAGGATGCACTATTGAATAAACAGTGCTGGGAATATTGGACAGCCACATGCAGAAGAGTGAAACTATATCCCTATCTATCACCATATACAAAAATTAACTCAAGATGAATCAAAGATTTAAATGTAAGACCTTAAATCACAAAAATATTACAAGAAAACATAGGAAAAACTCTTCTGAACATTAGCCGAGGCAAAGAATTTATGAACAAGACGCAAAAAGCAAATATAGCAACAAGAAAAATATATAAATGGGACTTAATCAAACAAAAAATTTTCTGCATAGCAAAAAGAAATAATCAACAGAGTAAATAGACAACCTACAGAATGGGAGAAAATATTTGTAAGCTATATATTCAACAAAGGCTTAATATCCAGAATATACGAAGAACTCAAACAAATCAGCAAGAAAAAAACAAATAACCCCATGAAAAGGTGGGCAAAAGATTTGAACAGATTTTTTTTTTCAAAAGAAGATATATAAATGGCCAAGAAACATCTGAAAATATGTTCAACATCACCAACCATCAGGGAAATGCAAATTAAAACCACAATGAGATATCACCTTACCCCTGTCAGATGGTCATTATTTCTCATGAGAAACCAAGAAGGGGAGAAGGTGGAGGGATGGGTGTGGGATTAAAAACTTACCTATTAGGTACAACAAACACTATTCTTGTGATGGGCATACTATAAGCCATTACTTAAGGATTATACAGGATATTGTGTAACAAAAACACTTGTATCTCTTTAATTAATATTTTGAAATACAAAAAGGAAAAAAATTGATGTGATGTCATCATATAACCCTATGAGATATGGTATAAGCAAATAAATGTACCTTGCTCTAAATTCAAGGACAGTGTCATCCATTGCAAAACTCCACTGTATATAGATAGGGGCACTATTAACATTGTATTTTATATACACGGTGCATCTAGAGCATGACTCCACACACATAAAGCACGGAAACTGCCAAGCACATGGTGCTTTTGCGTACCAGCTCTGGTAGGAATTTTTATTCTCATATGACTTTCAACAACCCCATATACTTTGTAAGTCTCTGAGTTAGGATTGAAGTTTTATTATTAAATCTTACCCTACTTTTATCTCACATGATGTAATAGTAGGTATACCTTGGTTGATCCATTAAGTATTTGAAAAGCATCAATGTTTTCTATAGTCTAATATTTTCAAATTACATACTGCAACCAATTCTTTCTCTGCCCAAATAGGATGAAACAATTCCTAGAATAGGGACCAGATGGCTCTGATTGGTCTTCATTGGTGTCTGTGGCCTGGCTAAATTGATCCACTTCCTTGTATCTCATTTTCTCTGTATGTAAAATGGGGCCCCAAATTGCCATACCCAAAGACTATATGGCTAGAAAAAAAAAAAGAATGGCCATTATTAAAGAGTTAGAAAACAATAGATGTTGGCATGGATGTGGTGAAAAGGAAAGGCTTATATACTGTTGGTGGGAATGTAAACTAAAACAACTTGTATGGAAAACAGTATGGAGATTCCTCAAAGAATCAAAAGTAGACCTACCATGCGATCCAGCAATCCCACCACAGGGTATCTACCCAAAGGAAAAGAAGTCATTTTGGCAAAAAGACACCTGCACCCAAACATTTATCACAGCACAATTCATAAAGGCAAAGATATGGAACCAACCTAAGAACCCACCAACTGATGAATAGATGAAGAAAATGTGATGTATATACATCACGGAGTACTACTCAGTCATAAAAAGGGTTGAAATAATGCCTTTTGCAGCAACTTGGATGGAACTTGAGATCATTATCCTAATTGAAGTATCTCAGGAATGGAAAAACAAATACCACATATTCTCACTTATAAGTGGGAGCTAAATGAGAGATATATATGGTCATAAAGCAGTGTAATGGACTTTGAAAACTAAGAAAGGGGGTGAACAGTAAAAATCTACAGGTATAATGTACACCGTTCTGGTGATGGGTGCACTGAAAGCCCTAACTTCAGCATTATACGATTCATCCACATAACAAAAAACACTTGTATCCCTAAATGTATTAAAATTTTTATGAAGTCAATGGCATCGAACAAAATAAAAGAAGTAGACTAGAAATATATTACCATTTCCTAACTTCTCTTTTTTTTTATATTTGGTGTCACAAGATAGAATTTCCTGTCCAGGCGCGGTGGCTTACGCCTGTAATCCTAGCACTCTGGGAGGCCGAGGCAGGAGGATTGTTTGAGCTCAGGAGTTCAAAACCAGCCTGAGCAAGAGCGAGATCCCGTCTCTACTAAAATTGGAAAGAAATTAATTGGACAACTAAAAATATATAGAAAAAATTAGCCGGGCATGGTGGTGCATGCGTGTAGTCCCAGCTACTCGGGAGGCTGAGGTAGTAGGATTGTTCGAGCCCAGGAGTTTGAGGTTGCTGTGAGCTAGGATGACGCCACGGCACTCTAGCCCAGGCAACAGAGTGAGATTCTGTCTCAAAAAAAAAAAAAAAAAAAAAAAAGATAGAATTTCCTGCCTACAGCTTGTAGTCATATCCTAACCCCACAACACACCCTGCTCCTCTGAAGAAGAAAAGAAGATAAGAAAGGATTTCATGTACTATTGGGAAATTGCTGGACAAAAATTCCTTCTATCTCAATCCTTTGTTCTCCTAACCTAGTTCTGTGAAGAGCGCATTGGTCAGAGCATTATACATGTAAGCCAAACAGAGCTCAGAAATGAGCTGGAGAGATGGGGAGAGATGGACAGAGAGAGAGAGGGGGAAGGAGAGAGAGGGAAGGAAAGAGAGAGGAGGAGAGAGAGGGGGAAGGAGAGAGAAGAAAAGAGAGAGACAAAATAGCTAAGGTCATAAAATAAGCTATTCTGGCCAAGTTTGCCATGCTAGGTGAAAATCACCTATAGATATTCATTTCATTTTATGAAAAACCATTACTGGGAAGCAGATAACACCAAGGCATTTCCTATTGGTGAGGAATTTGGTGCTGTTTTTGGTGTTTGATGTCCACCACATTTTCAGCTGGTGATCAGCAAAGCAACAATGGTGTTGGTGCAATTTCTCCATTTTCAAAGAGGTCTGTACAGATCATCCAAGAGTTTAAAACATATCCCTAGTGATGATGTCTTAGGAGATTTTTAAAGACAGATTACTTTGCAAATCTCAGTGAACTCCACAGCCATTTTCAAAATGTTGCTTTCTTGTCTTCAGTTCCTCTTTCAGCTTTGGAACAGCAACTGCTGCTGCAGAAACGACCATCTTCCATGTTCTGAAGTCTTCAGCTCCAAATGGAATCAGGTAGTGGCCAGTACCCGCCACGTTTGCTCTGAGCCCAAGAGTCTGTGTTGCTTTTCAGCAGAATCAAATTTCTGTCAACTCAAGAACACACCCAGAAATCTGGGGAAACATCTCTCGCAGAGTGATACCAGCTCCACCTTGTCCAGCCTATGCATTGGCCACAACATAGAGGAAGGAAGTCACAACTTAAAAATAAAATTCACACATAAGCTTTTGGCCAGCATTTACATCTTAATAATCTGATGTCCCACAGTGTCCCACACTGAGCTTTGCCTAATGTCGCTAACAGTCACACGGGTATTCAGGCACCTCAGACCATCTCCTCTGAGCTGGAATCTTCCTGGGAGGGATGCCCCAGCGAAGCCAGCAGTGCTGCCCTCTGCTGAGAAAAGCCCTACCTGTGACGGGGTTTGAGTCCCACACCCACACTCCTACAGGCTCCTGCTGGATCCCTCTGCCAAGTGATAAACTCCCCAGGTTCATGACGGTGTCCTTGGATCTCCTCAAGTTCCACTTGTCTTCCTGGGCACTAATTGTAGACAAAAGAGCTTGCCATTGGGTCAAAGTCTCTGCTCTTCTTCAAAATTAACAAAGCAAAGGCCTCCCCCTCTGGGCCCTGCCTCCCCTGATGAGGTGCCAGGGTGTGGTCTGGTCCCACTCAGAACCCAGAGCAACCAGGAGGACGATTTAGTGTCCTTCCGTGGAGAGAAAGTGCATTTTACCACCTTCAAATGGATGAACTTCTTCAGACTACCCTTCAGTAAAAAAATCCATTCCAACTTCTGCTGTGCACACTTACTTTAATTTTTTAGATGACCTACTGGTAGTAGCCAGGACTCATAGTGATGACAGACTCCTTTTATAATTCTCCTACTGGCCTCGATGCCTCTCCAAAGCCTTTTCCCTGGTGACAAGGCTCTGGGACCCAGAGGTCAGGGGAGGCCAATGGCACAGTCTTGTGGCACCAGGACTGGGCAGTGTCCACTTTAATCCCTGATCATCTGAGTCTACTAAGCGACCTCTGTTTGTAGTCCTGTGTTTTGTAAACTGTTTTTCTGAACGTAGATTGCCAATAATCACTGCATACAAACCAAATGAAATCAGACACTAGATAAGTAATGCTTCAAAAATGAAGACAGCAGATAAGTAATGCTTCACAAATTATTACTCTATGCCTATTCATAGGCTCGGTCACTTCCCAGCCGTCTCCCCACCCACTCCCTGGCTGAAGTGAATTGTATACTTATTTGCTGACTGAAATTCTTCCTCTCCTGATTTCACAGAGTCCTCCCTCCCTCAAGTGTTAGAAGTTGCATAGTTGCACAGACGACCTTGCCTTTTGGCAGCAATTTCTAAAAAACATGTAAGTCCTTTTCGTTTCTCTCCACTGCCCACTCTGCCGCCCCACCGCCACTCTAGTGTGTTGTGTCAGCTTCCGAGCTTGTTTCTAGAGCGTTGTCCTTGAACACATGGCACATGGAAAAATACTGCCTGATACGGTTGCCGATCTGGGGGATGATCAGAGTCCAGTGGATTAGGGAGATTGCGGTGTTAATTGAAGGTCAAGGTCCACTGTGCTCCATGCCGCTCCTTCGGCACACAAAGGCCAACATCATTCTCTCCGCACCAGCTCACAATCTGACACCTTGGAAACAGGTTGGGTGTGAACCAAGTGTAAGCAAATGTTCCCACCTGCAAGCCTGCTTACCAGAGCAGGGCTGAAAGTCATGCTCCGCGGAAGTCACCTCCACGGTTCTTTACTGCTCTTGCCTTTAACGAGCCCCCATTTCAACCACGTTGAATGGCTCCTCTGCTGAAAGCCTCCCAGAGGACTCACAATTGCCCTTGATAGAGCTCCGTCATGTGTGATTCAAATCCGCTTCACATACATATTCAGTCTGATCAGCACTTACTAACCCATTGCGTGGAACTCATTTTTCATGATTACTTCTTGAATGAGTGGGTGACAAAGTTGTATATGTATATCCCATTCCCGCATCTCTCTCTCAGTCTTCTGTGGTTGTGAGCAAGCAGCAGCCTCTATTTCCTTTATGGCTGCCCTTCCTGCAGCCTGACCCTTTCAGGGAGGTCTCGGTAGACGGGCTCCCATATTGTCTTCCCACAGGCTCCACCATCCGACTCATTCTCAAGGCTCAGCTCAGGCCACCACCAGCAGGAGACCTCCCTACCGGCTCCCACCCTTCAGTGAACTCACAGCCCACGTCGCTTCCACCAACTACAGCCTGCTCTTAATCAATTTTTCCAAGCAGATTAATATTTTGAAGCAATCAGAAGTAAGTTTTTAGAATTAAATAGAAAGCTTTAGCCCTATATGAAAACCTTAAGAAAAAAAAATACGAATATCCTGCAGGTGTATTTTCCATTAGTGCAAGAAGGAGCTAGTTTTATAACTTCAAGAAGTTGGATTTTCTACTATAGCTGAGAAGTTGTAAGTGAAGACCTACATGTTTTTAGAATTAAATTGTCAATATTAATTGTAACAATAAGAACATCAACAAGTAGGATTTTACATATGCTTCCCGTGGTCCTAGGGTAAAAACTAGAGTGAGTTAAATACAAGTCTCATGGCAGCTAATGTGTTAACTTTGCTGTTTGTATTAATTTCCTAATGCTACCATCACAAGTTACCACAAACTTAGTGGCTTAAAGCAACAGAGATACGTTATCTTACAGTCAGTCTGAAGATCGGAAGCCCCAGCAGGTCATGCTGGACTAAAATCAAGGTTCAGGCAGGGCTGTGTTCCTTCCTGCCCTTCCCAGCTTCCGGAGACTGCGTCCATTGCTTGGCTCCTGGCCCCGTCCTTCTTCCAAAGACAGCAATGGCCAGCCAAGTCTTTTTCACATTGCACATCTCTGACTCTCTTGCCTATCTTTTTTTCTACAGAAAAATTTTTTTTTAATCAGCCAGCCACTCTTGCCGTCTAAATTCCAAATACACAGGCTCCAAGAGCATAAATAAGATGATTGTCTTAAGCCACTAAATTTTGGGGTAACTTCTTATGCAGCAAAAGTAACTGGGGCACCAGGTATGAGCAGTATACCTACCTTCCCTGAATTTATTGTGTGGGAAGTTCTCCTGAATCAAGGACGTGATTATAACCACTACATTAGCAGAGAAACTAACTCCTAAGGCAATTAGAGGACAATCAGTGGCTTCTCCAGAGTCTCAGATAACGTGATGAATGAGAAGAAACCGGACAAGCATCAATTCTAAGAGTGTTGTTTTATTTGAAGCAAGAAAAAAATATTTTCTGGAAATAGCAGCATTTGGGTACCTGGACACCACCGAGCGTAGGCGCCTCCTCCACGCCACGCGGTGTTCTCAGGGTGAGCTGCTCCAGGGGAGGGCGGACCACCACCCCGCGAGGCAGGGAGGCCCCTGCAGGAGGAAGGCAGCAAAGAGGCTTATCGCGCAGGCAGGGATCTCCAGGCGGTCCTGCAGAGAGGCTTTTCTGTTGCTTCTTACGGAAGTCTTTTTACTGCAACACTGTAGGCGACACACACATGCGCATGCGCGCACCCTGCACAGCTGACAGTGGACAGCACTTCCTGGCGACTGGGTAAAGTCATTGTTGCGGGGGAGAGAAGGGAAGTGCACGCTTCCGGCGAGTTTTGCCTTATGTGGCTAAAATGTGAGGAACTTGGCAAACGTCCCAGTCCAAGAAGTCTGTGGGGCAGGATGATAAAGAAAAGAACGGCGAAGTTATCAAAGTGAAACGTCCCTTATCCAGCGACCTCTCCTGATAGGGGAGAGTTGAAACGGAAAAACAAAACAGTCAATTTTGTAATATTCTCTGGCCAGTTAGGTAGTCTGCAGATGTTATTTAATACATTTAGGAATCCCAGTGATTACTAGTAGGATTATTTTTTTTTCTTTGCTTAGGACATTTAAGCTATTTTTTACAGACTAGGATGGGAATAAAAAATCCTTCAGGATTCTTTCCCAATTAAATTAATTCATCAAGAAATATTAATAATTACTGAGCAGATAACTCCCAAAATGTTTATTTGGATAAAGACATTCCAAGAAAGAACCTTTAACATTTTGTAGTACATGGATGTTTCTTTCTGTATTGGCTGGGGCTTATTCAGCCGTCAAGGCTCCAGACTTAAGTTTTAAATAGTCAGGCTTTCTTCTTTTTTTTTTTTTTTTTTTTTGAGACAGAATCTTACTCTGTAGCTGGAGTAGAATGCCGTGGCGTCAGCCTAGCTCACAGCAACCTCAAACTCCTGGGCTCGAGCAATCCTACTGCCTCAGCCTCTCGAGTAGCTGGGACTACAGACATGTGCCACCATGCCCGGCTAATTTTTTTTCTATATAGATTTTTAGTTGTCCAAATAATTTCTTTCTATTTTTAGTAGAGAC